>PVJO010011994.1:0-57341 GCA_004026905.1 Hystrix cristata | reverse complement strand
CGGCTGGTTCTCCTGAGAGGAACTCGGCTGTTCTTGTGGAGGAAAGAGCTCGGGGTCTTGCTGTCGTTGAGGATGGCTGCTGTTGCTTCGGGGAGCTCTTCATCTCTGCTGAGAGCATCATATCCTGGTTCCAGTAAAGATTTCTTCAGCCACCATCTGCAGACACAGACGTACATGGGACAGTGCTGTGGGCTCCCAGCCCCTGATTGGATCTTTCGGGTCTCCAGTGCCTAGATAGACATTCGCACCCTTCCTGCACTTGCCTTGTGTGTGAATGTTGTCAATTATAAATGTCCTGTATTAAATCTGCTCTCTTACAAACCATTGACTCTAGGAAAGCTAACTAAGACAACATCCAAAGAGGATGTTGGGCAGAAATGGCCCCATAGTGAGGCTTAGTTGGTGTGATACAAATTTAAAAGCAATTTTTTCTGATGTTGAAAGAGGACCTTCTGAGCAGGACTCTGGGAATATCACCAAGCAATTGCTTTCCTGGACTACCCAGTTCCCAAAGAATTTTACAATAGGAGATCTGATCACAGTTGTATAGCATTTTGTGATATATAAAATTCTATCTGAAATGTTTCATAAACTTTTGAGCGAAGTGCACAATCCATTTTAACAGAAAATGAGCACGCTTACATTAAAATGGGAGGGAAGAGGCACAAGAGGGAGTACACGCCATGAGAAAGCCCACTCCAGAATTAAAGAAAGGGCCTTGCCCCTTAATGTTTTTTTCACACCTCTAATCTCACTGTTCCCCCAAAACTTTGCATTCGAAGCTCAGAGTCTTGGCTCTCTGTGTGAAATAGGCTGCGAGAAATAGGGCCGTCCACTCTCTTCCATTGGGAGGGCAGTTTCAAAAGAGAAATCCACAGGCCAAAAGAGAACATGTAGTGAATAATGAAGGAAAAAGAAAGGTAGAACTGAGAAAATAATTTATGTCACGCAAGAACCCAGCACAGGAAGAGGAAATGCACAGCTAATAATGGTGGATGGCACAGAATTCTTTCTTCGACTGCTTTCTCCCATCTTTGAGATTTTGGTTTCTCTCATTTCCACTGCCATTCATCTCTCCCCTCACAGTGATTTTCTGGTTTTTTTCCCCTGGATTCTGAATCATCTTCCTTCACACCTCTTAACTCTATCAGCAGCTCTTTTGTGGCTACAGTGTTTGTGTGCATACGTGCATCGCTTAACTGTATCAGCTACAGTTGTGTGCTTCTGTGGCTGCAGTGTATGTGTGCATATGAAAACAGTCCTACTGCACCCCCAGAGGGAATGGCTGGACTCATTCAATTAGAGTGGAGAATACTTTGCTTCTCTTTTGGGAGTTCCTCTGGCAGCCCTGTGACAAAGCCAAGGAAGCCACGGGTGGAATGAAATTCTTCCTTTTGTTAAACACAAGAGCCCTGGCTCCCCTTTTCACAAGGCATTGCCTTTTCCACTCAGCAGAGTAAAGCTCAGCCCCCAGGGGCAATCGTGTAATTATACACAGCTCTGCTCTTACAAGGCCATATGCAGATTGAGCTCATTTATCAACTTTTCACTTATCTAGGATGATTATTTTAAATATACTAAAACCTTTTAAAAAAAAAAAAAAAACCACTGGGTTGTTCCCCTACGGACAGTGTGCTCTGAATAAGGTCTGAGTACACAACTCAGTCTCCAGGCCACTGCAAGTGCTTCCCCCAGCTCTATCTTTCTCATTCTGGAGCACAGCTGTTGTGGCTTTCTAGTGTGTTCATCTACAGGAGACGAACCACCCCTGTGCATCCCTTCAACCCTGGAGTTCTTTGGCGCTTTCTCTCTCCTTCTGCAATTCAATTGCACTAGCGAGCCCACTGCTCCAGCTCCCTCCACGAATAATGATGCCAACAATAACATATCAGCTCTGTACTGTAGAGCATGTGTTTCCAGATTGAGGTAGGAGTAGGGCATGGCTAAAACTGGGTGGGAGGACGGGCATGACCTAAGGGAGTGACCTCGGCCTGACGTCAGCCTGGGCCTGGAGATCCAAGCGTGCCTTCTCACGGACCGAGAAACTCTCAGACAATTTAGACAGGATTAAATAGAGGCTCTCTCTCTCTGTGTTTGCTAGCTCTCATGCTCTAACTCTCCTTTTCTCCCTTTTTCTGCCGGCAGCAGCCCATTTTTTCTTTTTGTTTGCCACTTAAATGAACCTTCTCACCACCCTCAATTCTTCTCGTCTAATTCTTTGTTCAGGACAAAAAGAATTTGGAACTTGGAGTACAGCCCCCACCCATAACAAGATCACGTCTGGACTCCAGATGCCTCAGCTGCCCCACAGCTCCCCTGCCCCCTTCCCTGCCTCCCCAGGTGAGGGGGGAATGAAGTTTCTCCTCCTAGCTTGGCACCCGGGCCTTTGGCCTGCAGTGAGGCCTTCTTTTGCAGATCAACCCAAGATGATGTTGAGTCCCCACGGGTCTGTGGGTACCTGATGTGCTCTGAACTCCTGGCTCCTCCTCTTCTATTCTTAATTACTGTAGAGTACCACATCAGGGACGGGCCTCCAGTTTGGGGCCTCCCCCTTAGTTTTGACAGTTCCTCATTCTAGTCACTGGTGTCCCTGTAAAACAAGACCAATTCTGAATCTTCCTTTGGCAGGAAACCAGAATGCTCCGTCTTCCTCCTGCAAGTCTTCCAGGACAAGGAGTCTTGTCACTTAAATACTTGTCACTAGAAGACAATGGTCTGCATTCTTAGCTACTGAAGAAGAAGAGAAAAAATGGCTGGTATTTGATGAATGTACATCTAGGCCCTACGCCAGGCTAGAAGTTCTATTAGTGCCAGGGGTCCCACATATATTGGCTCTAATTTTCACTACAACCCCATTAAAAATACATGAAGGTACAGCAAAGCAGGGTCATATATGCATTTAACTTGGGCTAATTCAAGTATACAAAATTATACAGTATAAAAATAATTCAAGTATACAAAATTATTTTTGTATATTTTATTATATGTATTATAATAAAATATACAAAATTATATTTCTCATATATAATTTCATGTACTCTACATACTTAATCTAAGTATCTTATTTACTCTATATTATACACCTGTAAACATATATTATCATACAATGAAAACACCAGGCCCCAGGCCAATCATTGCTGAAGAGCACCAGGTTACCCGGGCAGCCCCCCTTGACTTTTGACTCAGCCATGTCAGAATACATATTTATTTACCCAGGGTCACCACATGAATGGAATTCTTGCTCAGGTTTTTTCTTGCCAAACCCATAAGCCCACAGATGCAAGAAGCCTGCACTGTCAGAGGCTGTCAGCTGTGTACGCACCAGCAAGGGTATTAGTCTTCTGTCTCACGAAATGTAGTAATGCATACTTAACTGAGTTCTTTGGACTTCACTTGTTTCTAGCAGCCCTGGTGTTATGGCTTGTATTGGGACGCCCCCTCCCATAGCCTCATGTGGTCACAGTGAGGCTTTTTAGGGGTGGCTGGATGTAGAGGGTGTGATTCCGGGATTAAGCGCGTGATGCTGGGATCAAGGGTGTGTGATCGCTAAATTAGTCTGCTGATTGTTTTGGCATAGCTCTGGGAGTGGATATTGGGAAGGCCCTCCCTGGGTGTGAGTGTCATCCACTCGAAGGGCGAGTAGTCTGGATTAAATAGAAGGGACAGAAAGAGGGATTTATCACTTGCTAGTTTGCTGCTTTGCTGCCCTCTGCCAGCCACAAACTGTTTCTTCTTTGTGATGCCCCTCTGCCATGCCACTCTACCTGGAGCCAGCTGATTAGGAACTGAAGCCTCTATAAACTGTGAGCCAAAATAAACCTTTCGGACTGGGGTTATAGCCCAGTGGTTAGTGTGCTTGCCTAGCAAGGACAAGACCCTGAATTTGATCTGTGGCACCAAAAACAAAAAACAGAAACAAAATAAACTTTTTCCTCCTTTAACTTTGGGTATTAGGTATTTTGTCTCAGCATCAAGAAAAGTAACTAAGACACCTGGGAAGAAGGAAATGGTCAGCATTTTGCAGCCCACCAGTTTGGAGACAGAGAAACTAATTCCCAGCTCTTTCTAGACTTTCATCCTAGCTGTATCAGCAGCTAGTTTCAGGGAGCTGGAACAAATTATCCAGCTCTTTTGGGCCTCAGTGTCCTTATCTGCACGATGAGGTGGTTGAGCCAGATGTTTTTCCTTTTTCCTTCTAACTCTAGTGCTTTGTAGTTCTTTTCACACAAAAAAAGATTTTTTCTACCATAGACCTGGCTCTGCTGCTGCCCTAAAATGGACCCCAAAACTTTCTGGACACACCTGGATGGTAAGCCTTCCAGCTCAGACTTTGTGGCTCTCCTGCAGGACAGCCTGCAGCACTATCTGATAAGTCCAGGGGAATATTTAGGCTCCCTCACTCTGGGGGAGCCTGTCTGGGATGAAAGTTATGGCAGTAACAATGGAGAAGATGGCCTCTTTCCTGCTGAAACCAATGGGTGTGTCTTCCCCCTACACCCCACCTCCTCATTTTCATTTTCTTTTCCTTTTTTAAAACGGGAAGGAGAGAGAGAAAAGGAAAAAGAGAGAAGGTGAGGGAAGGAAGGAGAAAGGGAGGAGAGAGAAGGAAAGGTGAGCAAGCAAACAGCCCTCATGGAAAGCTGGAATCTTGTCAAAGATCACCTTGTATTTGCTTCTGGACATAAGACAGATTCACAAATGGGAAAATTATGATCAATGAGTTCAACTTTTTATCTTTAAAAAATTCAGACAACATAAGCCAGATGTCTGGCACAGCCAAGAGCTCCTGCATTTCGGCTTTCTCTCCCTATAACGCCAATGAAACTGCAGACAAAACTTGATTGATCCCTCGCATTCAAGCTGCTCTGGGACCAGATATTCTCTGACTTCTCTGCACAAATGCATCCCATCAAGCCCACTCAATGCACTGCTCTGCCCGGCCTTCAGCAGATCATCTCCTGGGATGGCCTAAAAGCAGATTACACCCTTGCTCCTTTTGAATTTGCATCCAGATGAAATCCAGTTCAAGGAAACAACAAAGACAGCCACAAAAGGTAAACACAAAGGAGATCGTGCAAGAAGGCAGCCAGCTCCCAGAGGAGCAGAGAGAAAGAAAAAGGAGTTGACCTCGCTCTGGTTGATGTTAACTGACCTTTAGGGTTCTAGAAGGCCCAGCGATCACCTTCTGCTCACAACATCTGGTCCCAATAGCATCTCTCCATAAGGCCTCTCTGGATTCCGACACCATTCCCCGACCTCTGGAGTTTGGAAGTACTGTACACTTTCTCTTTCCTTTAGGGAGAGAAAACTGCAGTACTCTCTTACAGCATTTACTACTTCCTGCTGTGACTTACTATTGTGGTAATGTCCCCTTCTAGACTGAAAGTTCCTTAAGGGCAGGGATCACTGGAGATATATTACTAATTTAAAATTAAATGTCAGTTTATAGATATAGACTAGACATACACATACATGTACTCATAGATTTAATCTAGTACAGTACTTGGAACACAACAGGAACTTGACAACTCTCTGGCAAGACAGATAATGAACAGGTGAATGATAAACTCACTGTTACGGCTTGAATCTAGATGTCTGCCCAAAGCCTCATGTGGTCATAGATGGGGCTCTTCAAAGGTGGCTGAATCTAGGGTGTGTGATGCTGGGATCAAGGATGTGATGCTGGAATTGACTCATGGTGAGACGGTTGGATTAAGGGTGTCCCACCCTGGGTGTAACTGGACAAAATATAAGGACAGAAAGAAGGCTGCTGTTGTCATTGTTTGTCACTTGCTGCTTGCTTGTTGTTTGTTGCCTTCTCCCTGTCCTGCTTGCCACAGACTATTTCTCCTTTGTCATGCCCCTCTGCCGTGCCTCCCTGCCTTGGAGCCAGCCGACTATGGACTGAAGCCTCTGCAAATTGTGAACCAAATAAACCTTTCCTCCTTTAACTTTGGGTGTCAGGTATTTTGTCTCAGCAATGAGAAAAGTAACTAAGATACTTGCTGAATCTGTTGCTGACTCCTTTCTTGTCTCTCACCATAGGAACTTTTGTTTTGCTTAAAGAGAGAATTTACTCCCCAAAAAGAAAGCCCAGAATGAGGGATGAATGACTTCTCTACTGACTTCTGCACCAGGCCTGGTGGTGACCTGGCTGCCACCTCATTGCTCATCCTCCTCTGCTCACCTCTTGCAGTTGGGAAGTACAAATTCACCAAGCAGGAGAACAGAGCTCACCCCTGAACTGCTGCAAACTGTGTGCAGCAATTACCCTCTTGCAAGTGTCTCTCCATTGGCAGATTAGAAGTTCAAAAAGCCTTGCCCAGTTGCTGACTGGCATAGAAAGTGGCAGCTGATAAGGCAAGGCAGCTACAGGGTCTGCAGCTGGAGGCTGGTTAGGGAAGGGCTGGGAGCTGATCCTGCTTCCCCAGCATCCCTTGACACACAATCTGGTGGATTATTGACAATGCTGAGTGATGCGGATGGCATTTATTAGTTTTCAATAGCTGCTATAAAATGAGCATCACGCCATCTGCAGAATTAGGATTCAGAAGCAGCTTTGGATATTAAAATATTTGTGGCTGCTTCTGCTATTATATAAGATCTTACATTTTATAGGCTCCCCGTGGGACTAGAGGCATAAATTAAGTTACATATTTAGAAGCAGTAAATAAATTTAGGAGAGTAGTGGTACAATTAACGAATGGACAGAAAATTGCTTATGGGAGGAGAAATAGTTTTTCTACATAGAGAGTCAGTAGCAAAATGGGGCTTAACCATTCTCCTGTCAGTATCATTAAGACATCGATAGCAAACATAATATACTGGAATTCATAGGGAAATTTTTCAGAAAAGTGAATAAACTCCATGTATAGAAGAGAGAGCCTGTGGCTAATAGACTTCCTCTCCCTTACCATTCCACTGGACTGTGGAACTTGTCTAATTATTCGAAGCATCCTGCAGAACTTCTCCACTGGAGTAAAAGACTTGATCACGAGAATTCCATAGAAAGCATTCCAAGGCCTGATTCTAATGCCACCCAATTTTCTAGCATAATTACCATATTGTGTCACTTTCTCTTAACCCCACACTCCTAACGAAGACATAATCACATCACGATTCAGTGATGCAATAGCGAATCAGGGTCAATCAGTGCTAGTTCACATTTCCTGGCTTGACTAGCACACTCCTCCTGGGCAGGACTGTCGCCCTTCAGAAAGAGTGATGATCAGTGATAGGAGAAGGAGGACAGAGCTTATGGTGCTGCCCTGGCTGGTCAGATTTCAAAAAATCCTCAGTTCTTGTATTAGTCTAGAAAGTTCCCTACCATGTTCTCCCTGCCACATTCCCTCAGTGACAGATTACAGAGAAGAAAGCTTGTCTCTCATCTTTTCCAGCAATACTACATTGCGTCAACACGTGTTAATTTACGATGATTGCGACTGGGCCTGATGCTTAGTACAAATGGGAGTTAGAGTGTGATGCTGGGAAAATCAGTCTGGGGGCCCCAGCTCCACAAGGCTGGCCCTCACAGTCAAGTCTGGGAGATCTGCTCACAGGGCAAGAGGAAGCTATGGGTGACAAGAGATGAATATTTTCAAACTGTGACTGAGCAGGACAAGGCCACCACCTAAGCCCTAATTCCCTCTCTCAGATTCCTTCCAACTGCACCCACATCCATCAAGCCTCAGCCTGGAATGCCACCTCTCCTGATGTGCCTTTGAAGAGCCCTTGTGCTAATGGTGCTGGGAGCCGTAGGAAGCCAGTCCCTGAAGTATCACTGGAATGAAACCTAATCCAGAGATAGAAAGGGCTCTGGCCTGCTGCTTTATATTAGAACAAAAATAATCATGGTAATAGCTTGCTTTCTCCTTGATACCTTTCATTCAATAATGTCAAGCAATTTGTACGCAAGTAATTAAGAAAACACTTCTTTGTGGTAAGTTACTAATTTAGCTCCCATTTTTAAAGAGAGACAGAAAGAGGCTTAATGGTTTTCCCCAGGGGATAGCGAAGTAGGTAGCAGGAGCATTGGGTAGGCAGTGATTTGTGGCATAAGATCTCTCATGTTCAGCTCTAATCCCCAATATTGGGCTCCCGAAATTGCTTTGGAGCAGGAGTTGGTCCTGAGTCTCTTGGGTGGTGTCGCTCCATTCTATTCACAAGCAGAGCCATGCAGTTTTGCTGTGAGACAGCTGCAATTCATAGCTGTTGGTGAATATCTTTGTACTCTCCTTTTATCACATGATGTATATCATTCCCCTTGCTGGCATTTTCAATCACTGAGAGCAGCAGAACCACAGAACGAATTGGAGTGCTGTAATTTTTCCCCCTCACTGATTTGGGGGAGGGAAAGAAGCAATGGGCAGGAGAGAGGGTAAGGTGAACCCTCCCAACCGCACCACAACTGGATGTTTCTTGTCTTTTTGAATTGTTTATTCAAGCTCCTCATCTTTCCATAATACCTGCGTCTGTAGGCTCTTCAATGGGCCGGACCGCTTCCGTGTTCAGAAAACCTGGTATGTAGACCAAGATGGACAAGTGACCTAGGTGACCAAAGCATAGGGCCCTGGCCTCCACCTACCTACACGCTCATCCCTTCTGCGCATGGGCCCTGCCAGGAAGGAGTTTTGGATGAAGAGTAGAAAATGGCATTCAGTAGTAGAGATAGCATTATCTCATGGTGATGGTCAGTATTTGTAATTATCACTTTCATGTTGAAACGCTGTGTATATTGAAGCTGTTGTTACTGGAAGATATGCACTAACTTTCTATCTCATTCATATGAAATTTAAGCTGACAGAGGAGAAAAGAACTATATTGAGTTCAAATGCATTTTTCACTGTGAGGCAGAGGAAGAACTTGGAGCATATCGGGTGAAGGTATAAAATCTCTGGGCAGTAGATAGAGAGGGAAAATGGAATTTATTGTTGCTATTAAAATAGTTGTTGGTGCTCTTGAAGGTAACTATGACTTGTGTTCTTAAATAACTTCAATAATTATAGCAGTAATTAGCACAGGTAGGCACACATGAAAGTATAAACATGCGAGTAGATAAATATGCTGGCAACTACATCAATAAAGCACTCTGCAAACATAAACTGCTATATAAATGCTAATTAATTACACAAGTAGGCGTACAGGGTGGAATGGTTATTCATATTACTGCAAAGATAAACAGGACGCACACACAGGCTGCGCATGCAGTTGAGGCTTCTCTCCACCTCCCATTTCTCATTTGGGGAGGTCTCCTGCCTTCTGCCATCAGTCCAATGACCGAGGCTATTTGGACCTACTGAACATTTCAGGTGTTGTTAGTCCCAAATGAAACGTGCTGAGAGCAAAAAATCAACATCAGATTTTGAGGATTTAGTGTGAATATCTCCTTAATAATTTTATATTGATTATAAATGGTAATATATTTATATTATATTCTTACATTAAAATAGCCTACATATTTCTCTTTGCCATTTTACTGTGGGTATTAGGTTATTTAAAATTCTGTTGTAGCTTGAATGTTGCTGCTCTGGATTGTTGAACCTGAGTTCGTGGGGGCACGAGAAAGAGGAGACAAGGAATAGCAGTTGGGCTTTCAGGCCATGCTGTGCCACTGTGACTACCTTGCCTACGAACTATCGGGGGGATAAACCAAGGTCGCTTCTCCATGCTGTAATGGATGAGAGTGAGCAAATTTGTCAGGCAGTCTCATTAGCCTGGGAGGGACGAGTTTTGGCACCGGACATATTAAAATTAAAATCAGGCTTGCTGGAATACTGAGGCTGCTTATCTGCAAAGTTGAAAGAAAGCAAACCACAGGTTTAGGGTGGCCCCACTTCTGGTTGGCATTTGTCTGGCCCCAGACATGCTGGTTATTATTCATGAGGGGCCCGAGGGGGTGGGGACAATGAAGAGGGATACTGGCCGGGGAGTGGAAGACAAGAGAACTCCTGAAGCAATTTGTCTCAGAACTCACCACTCACTGGGCTTTCAGGACACCTATTGTCTTAAATGAGGAGGACTTAGAAGAAGCCACATAAGCATCACCTGGTATAGTGTTTGTTCGATAAAGGTTGACAATTGTAACAGTGAACTCTAGTTATATCCTTCATCTTTCCTAGCAATACTACATTATATCAAACTGTAACCCAGGTTATGGTGCTTAGTCTTGTTTGTGTGGATTACTTGAAGCACTTAAATGTTTATTTGCAAGTTAACTTCATAAACTTGCTTACTAAATTCAAAAGGTTCTAACTCCAAGAAAGCACAATAAACTAGATTATATCAACCAATGCAACAACCTACAATTGTGTACAAATATAGTAACCCAAGATTAATTCATTAGAATAATATAACAGATTTTAAACTACTGAATCCCATTTCAGCGTGGAAATGGTGAATATACAATCTGTATGGAACCAGAATATCACATCTTCCTTTCAAAAATATAGCTCCTGTGGGTGACCAGGCTCAGGAGAGAGCTTTTAAAGATCCCTCCTTTCTCAGAGATGTTTATCTTACAGGGCACTTAATGCTCAGCCAATCCATCCTCACCCTGATCCTGATTTGACCAACGAGGCATCCAAGGCCCAGAAAGAAAACCAGTTTATCCAAGATGACACACTCCTTAGGGCTGGACCAAGACTGGAAAACGTCACCAGCCAGACCCATGCAGAGCCGGAGGGCTGGAGGAGGCCCCCATACTGTACAGCAAGACATCTAAATGTCACAAGTGAAGCTAGTAAACTGTGAAATGTAGTCCACCCTCCTCCCTTGACAAGCATAACTTTCTAAAAGCCAGTGAGCCAGCTCTCCCATGGCAGAAATTTTGTATTTCTCTATGTACATAGGATGTGATGCAGAAGGGAGATGCAGGCTTCAGGGAGTTCGTCTGCAAGTGGCCTTGAAGAGACAGCCAGGAGAGCCCCAGAGCTACATCCTCTAACTCCCAGCCCAGCAGAGCCGGAGGGCCATTATCTAAGAGAATGCTCCTGCTGCCCTAGTTCCTGGTCCTGGGTGTCTTCTCTGTACTGTAACACTCCCTTCTGAACAATTCAATGCACACAGAACCCTATTTTACTTCAATAATAATTTTCCTGACAAGGGAAGGAGTTTTGGGTCTCAGAAAATAGCACCAAAAAAAGAGTTGGAGTTCTAATTTTCCTGTCGTGTTCAGGTCTCATTGCTGGCCTACATCTTCTCCCATCATTCCACAAACACACGCCTACACACACTCACACTGAGACACACACACAGACACACACATGCACACCTGGATAATTGTGGGCAGAGTTGGGAATTCCCCACAAGGCACAGTAGTCACTCTCTTTCCTGTCATTTGTTTGTTTGTTTTGAATCACTAGAACTCCACTGATTTGCATGTTGTTTTCACAAATTTGCATAGTGCATTTGAGAGATCTCCTCTCTCCTGCATCCTCCACTGCTGCAGAAATGTGGCCAGTTCTCCCTGCACTGCAAGGCATACAAAGGGAGGCTTTATTTCTGCAAACATTTATTACAATGGAGCTTTTAAATGCTACAGAACATAGAAGGATTTTCGTTTAATTAAAGTACCAGTGTGAGGAATTTTTTTAAAGCCACCCCTTTCTTAGTGTGGTCATTGGGCAGCTCGGGAGCCTGAGAGCTGGTGCTGAAGGGAGGCACAGAATGTCCTGCGCCAGGAGAGATATTTTTAAACGATCCATCTGGGACAGTCTCTAGAAATCCTTTCAGCCCCTCTGTCCTCTGCAATCTTGCTCTCTTGCACACCAGAACTCCCATGGTAATGCTGCCAGCAATGCTGGGGACCCCTGCCCATCTGGCTTGGCTCAGGCTCCCGGGTCCCTAAGTGAAGCTTGGAAAACTGTGTGAACTGTTCCTGTTTTGGTTTCACTTTTGGAATAATGACCACACTGTGCAATGCCACCTGATTCTAACCGCTCAAAAGAATTCAGAAAAAGAGTGTTTTCAGCCCCACACATGAATGTGATATTGCGACTCTTGCTGAAAATTAAATCATACGTGCACAGCCCTCATTGTCTCCTACATAATGGCCTCAGCTATACGCAGTTGCTCCTCCCTCCAACCGAATGAGTCATCCATTCACCTTTGGCATGTTCCTTTTACCCTTCAACACTAGGCCATTCACAGGATGAAAAGGCAAGAGAAAGGGGTCAGCTGTGGGACTCGAGTCCTCATTGGTTCTCCAGCCCTGCACAAGGAATGGTCAGAAAGAAAATGGAAGAAATGAAAGTTTACTGGTGGAAGGGGAGAAAGAACTAAATAGAGAAGAAAAACATAAAGAACGACCTTCCCCCAGGCCATTTCTCCAAGAGCTAGTCCTGGCTCCTTTCCTGTGGAGAGGGACGTTCACTGGCCTGGGACTGAAAAGGACCTGGGGAACTCCCAGCTCCGCCGCAGAACAGCTCTGTGGTCTTGCTTAGTCTTTAACACTGGTACAATAATGCTGTAAGATCCCTGCTGACAACACAGAGAAATTGAGGAGATTAAATCACTGAATGTATTATTTTTGAGAGAAACCAAATTTAAGATTTGTGAGACTGTGTCCTTTATACTTGCCATTGCCTTTTGCAAAGTAATGGAAAACAAGCTTGAACTAAAGTAAATTTTTTGTTTCTTTCTTTTTTCTTGAGTCAATCCACAAACATTTCTGAACATTCTGTGTGTTCAACCTACATTATGTAGGCTGTGGTGTACAAATGTACCTGTTGTCCCCACCAACCTCTACCATAGGCTGCTAACCTCCCAACAAGCTTCATTCTCTTAAATTTTTCATCTTTATGAGTAAAAGCAAATCTGTACAGAAGAAGGTATCTAACCCACCATTTCAAAATTCCAGAGACAGTGATTCAGCTGCTCTTGTCAGGTTCCCTGGCCATCTCCATCCCACGTGGCCTAATCCAATGGACGCTTGTTTGTTCACAACTTATTTGGCTGCTCAACCAGGTTAAACACCTCCTCTTACCTGGAGCACCCACTTCTCTTAGCATTTCTCACATCGCTGTCTGTTTGTTTCATTTTCCTCCTTTCCCTCCCTCCCTCCCTCTCTCCCTCTCCGCTGCCTTCCCACCTTCCTGCCTCCCGGCCTCCCATCTGTCTGTAGGCTCCCCAGAGGTGATCCTATCATACTCAGTGTTTAACTCTGTTATATTCTGATAAGTATCAAATTTATAACCACAGGTCATACTTCTCAGAGATGCACATCAACATATTCAAATGCCTATAAACTATGTACATGAACTATGTTCTTTACTTGAATATTTCAGAAATTTCTAAATTTTTAACATTTAAAAATAGGAACCTTGACTTCCCGTCTCCCACTCTGCCTTTTCACCTTCAAATATCTTCCCTGTATATTCACCCAGACCTGGAGTCAAAACCATGGCATCGTCCTTTATTCTTCACTTCCCTGCACACCCAACTTCCAGTCTACCAGCCAGGCCTGTCAAGTAAGCCAAAAGTGTACCATGAACCTGTGTCTGTCTCCACCACTACCACACCAGTCCAAGCTGCCATCATCTCTCACCTGGCCTACTTCACACCTCCCTCGGTCTCTTTCTTTCCAATTTGTTTCCCACTCGATTCATTCTCCACACAGCAGGAGAGTAAATTACAACATATCAGATCAGCATCAAATATAAAATGGTTCATGTCATTCCTCTGCTTAAAACTTTTTAATGGCTATCTCTTTAATGTGAATAAAATCTGGTTTCTACACAGACTACGGGGACTTGCGTTATCTGGTCTCTGACGCTACATGTCTACCTCATCTCTGCCAGGTTGTCCGCTTCCTCAGGGCTGTCTAGTCATACCAGTCTCCTCGGTTCCCCAAATGTACCCAACTCTTTTCTGATTCAGCATCTTTTCATGCAGTAGTTTTTCCTATCTGTAGCATATTCTTCTTTTAATCCTTTGCAATTAAATGTTTAAAAGGCCTATTCTCAAGAGGACAGCTCCAACAACACCATTTAAAAATAGTTTCTCTCACACATTTTTATTACTTTCTATCTTAGCTTTTTCTTTGTTCCCTCCTTGAACTTGACATGATTTTTAATTATTTTTCTATTGAAAAAGTTTTTGATGAAACTTGTTTCTTTAGTGAACTTCAGTAAAACATAAGCCTTGTGAAAGAAAAAATAGACTATAACTATCTTGTTCCCCATATCATACCGCCACTGCTTAGCACTATGGGAACAAATGAGGAAAGAAATGAAGAATCAGAACTTCCACAGTGCTATCAAGAGTAATCATAATCCATTTCCTCAAATTACAGTTCCAATTTGACTTTAAGACTTGGGAACTGGATGGTAGCTCAGCAATAAAGCACTTGCTTAACAAGTTAAGGCCCTGGGTTCAACTCCTAGTACCTGGGAAAATACTTGAAATGCTTTTCCTGTGAAAATTTCTAAGTAGTCATTTTTGATAGATTCAAGTCCCATATAGGCCATATTCATAAAGAGAAGAGTCAAACACACTAGAAAACGAATGAAGTTGAAATGATGAATATCTTATTTGACTCCATGAAAAGCGTTTCCAAATAGATCTTAATAGAGAAAACCAACATTTAGTTACCTTAAACTGAGTAAATATTGTCTAAATCAGGAACTTATAAGGCTAAAAAAGGTATATATATATATATATTTTGGTGCTGGAGATCAGACTCAGAGCCCTGCGCTTGCTAGGAAAGCACTCTAACCACTGAGCTAAATCCCCAACCCCTAAAAAGGTATATTTTAAATAATAACTTAAAGACAACAAATATAAATTAGTTTTGCCCCACACAAACCAAAACAAAATGCCCTGACATTAAAATACATCTACATTCACCCTATAGTTCAAATCTTAGAATTTACAATAAAACAAGTTAATGCATTGAATAATCATAAAATTGTATTCAAATGATACGGTGCACAAATTTCTTACCTTTTCTTCTACCATTATGATCTATTTTGTATGACAACAAATTAGTGGAAAGGGAGCACATTTTTTACTATGTTGAACTCTGCAATGGGTTTTTGGAGTACATTTTGATAGACATCTTTGAGGAGATTTGTAGTCTCTTGATACATGTCTTTGATATACCAATAACAAAAAATAATTAAAGTTTACTAAGCTTTTTCTACCATATATCAAATGTAGAATGCACTTAACATTTCTAACAGAACGACTCTCAGAACAACACCAGATATATCTCGTATTATCTCCTTCTGCATATAAGGTCCTCAGAAGGTTAAACAAATTGGCCAAGATCATGAAACAGAGATCAGAAACCTGGGCTCTCCCCCAGACAGGCACTTCTCTAGCCCATGGTCTGAACCACTGTTTGCCTCTAAGACTGTTTGCATTTTCTACTTTCTTCTCTGGCTGCAGTTTAGAGGTCTTGCTGCTGTCCACACTGGGTGCTCTTCTTCCTGCGTGCATTTGGAAAGGGGCGTCTTTCTGTGTTGTGGTGGAACCCTGATGAGGCTGCCTTTGACAGAGTGCTTGGGGATTGCTGCAGGTAGAGGGCTGCCTGTCTTGTACCTGTCTGGAAGAAATGAACCATACGGTATGTGGCTGAAAGGCATCTTGAATGGTCTAGGGCCTTCTTACTTTACACATGAGAAAATCAGAGAAGTGCATGGGCTTGTCCAAGGTGACACAGCCTCATATCAAGAGCCAGAACCAGAACATAAGTCTCCTAACTCCCAGTCCACTCCAGTGATACGGAGGCAATATTCAGAATATAGCATCTTTAGAAACACTGTCCCACGTAAATGTGTTATAGACTGTACAGTAAATAATATGTATTTACAAAAGCAATGTAAATATTTTATAGTCTGAGGCACAAATATCAAATTGGAATTAATTCTATGGTCCCACAGCAAGGTAGCCCATGCGCAGTCTTTTGCAACAGTGGGAGTCTGGCAGCCACCCCCAGATGCTGACTGGTTTTCCTACGGTGGTAGAGTTCAGGACACACATTCTCACCGCACAACTGCCTGGGAGCGCAGCTGGGGGAAGGACTGAGCAGAGAGACTGCGCATCCTGAGGGGTACGAGGCTACCTCCAGGGGATGAGGCTCTGGCCACTCTAAGGGACCCCAAATAGGAAAACCAGAGACGGCCAAGCCCCTCGGGCCACTCCAGGGCACTGTGGTCTCAGCGCTGGCCACAGAAGCCACTCCCTCAGCTCAGTGTGAGAGTGAGGGAAGCCACACTGTAGCATGCGAGAAGGGAGTCCTGGGCTCCACCGGGGCCTCAGAACTTCTGGGGACAGCCCGATTCAAGGCAATTCCTCTTCCTTTTCTCAAATCATCTTTCTCTCAGCCATTTCCTTGTGAGTTATAACGTGTGAGGTCAGTTGCCTACAGGCACAGAGAAGTGGACCTTCCACAACAATAGCAACAAAATTAATGTTTTCTTGTCATTTGTTATTTGGAGTTGATTCCAATGTACAAAAGAAAAACATATACCAGAAGTAACAGTAAATGACTCTAATGATGGAAACCAGACTTTCCTCACTCCAAGACTATATCACACTTTCTTCCCCAGCAATCCCAGTAGCTCATCTTTCAACCACTAGAAGGATGTTCCTGGGCCCGTCCAGCTCCTGGCTTCAACATCTTCGGCTCTTGCCTTGAGACCCCTGATGGAGGGAAACCAGCCCATCTCAGGCCATGAACTAAGCTGGGCCCTTTTCAACAGACGTAGGAAGACCAGGAAGAACACAGTTGTCCATCTTGTTACTAATCTCAGGATCTAACCCTGGGGCATTAGTGGCCCAGCTCCTCTTGTCTTCCTGAGACCAAAGTCCCACCTCATGTCCCTGTTCCAGGGTCCAGGCCCCATCTTTGTCTTCACGGCTGGTTCTCTCATGATAACCAACTATGAGGAACAGATCAAGGAAGTTTTAGAAACCTTAAATACTCTACATAGCATGTGTTTTCTTTACTTCCTTCCCTTCTTTCCCATCAAGTTTAAAATTCAAACTAAAAATTACTATATGGTAAAATAAAGTTTTGGAAATGTCAGTAAATGTACATAGACACTAATGTTAAGATACCTTCTTCCTAGATTCTCTCATTATCTCTCTCTCTCTCTTTCTCTCTCTCCCTCTCACTCTCCCTTTCCCTCTCTCTCTCCCTCCTCTTTCCTCTCTCTCCCTAACCTCCCAACATGTGTGACACGTGTTTGTCCTTTGCTGAGGCCTAGACTGGAGCCCCACCTCACCAGTCAATAGACTCTAATCTATGGTCTTATTTCTAAGGTCAAGCACTGTGACCATGAACCACTGACTCCCTAGGTAGTGGTACCTTTGCTGGTCCAGACTCCTGCACAAACATGATGATGAAAAAATACTTGTTGGGTTTGGAGGGCTCTGATTTTATCAAGTGGATCCATGCAATGATGAAATCAGAATTCGATGGCACTATCAGGAGGTGATAGAAACAGGAGGTGTGGTGTAGCTGAAGGGAGTGAATCACAAGGCCATGACCTTGAGTCCCCAGCCCCTTTCTCTCTGGCTCTCTCGCTCTCTTTCTCTGCTTCTTAGCTGCCATGAAGTGACCAGCTTTCTTCCAACACACTCTTCTGCCATGATGTTTCTGCCTGGCCACCAGCCTAAAACCAGTGGAGCTGGCCAACCATGGACTGAAACCTCTTAAACCATGAGCCAAAATAAGCCTTTCTTCTTTGTTTATCTCAGGCATTTTATCATAGTGATGAAAAGCTGATTAATACAAGCCTCAGTCTCTATCTGTGTCAATGGAGAAGTCTGAACACAGTTTATATTATGCTAGAACCAACCCTCTCTCACCAAAAGAAGAAAGAGAAGGAAAAGGAGGAGGAAGAGGAAGAAGAGTGGGGAAGGAGATGAAGACAGATGGAGGAAGAGGGAGAGAGCTCTTTATTAGTGAGCTAGTTTCCTTACCCAGACTCTCCCAACCTCCTGGTAAAGTCTCCCTTGGGGTCACAGTTTCATTAATACTATTGCCTCCTGGTCTTATGTGTGTTTATATCAGTTATTAGGGTACTACCTCTCAGATCCAAATTCGTCCTCTTCACTTGCAATAATACAAAAATGGAGCTGAATCTTATGAATATTTTTTCTCTTTCTAGGCAGAACAATTTTCCTTTCTTAGTAGAAGGCCCTGTAGTGAATTTGGATTAGAAAAGTTTCTCTTTCTGGTTCTGGTGTCCTTTTGGGGTGTTCATGCAGCTCATTTTCTTTCTTTCTCTCTCTCTCTTTATCTCTCTTTTTATCTTTTTCTTTCTCTCATCTTCATTCTTTCCTTTCTCTCATCGTCCTTTCTTTCTTCCTCCCTCCCTCTCACTTTCCATCCTTCTTTTCTCTCACCTTCCTTCCTTCTTTCCATTCTTCCTTCTTCCCTTTCATTTTCTGTCTTTCTCTCTCAGTCCTTCTCTTTTCCTCTTTCTTCTTTCTTTCTTTCTTTCCTTCTTCCTTCCTTCTATCCTTCCCTCCTTCTTTCTTCTCTCATGCTGTCCTTGGCAGCACTCTGCCCCTGCAGTATGTCATGGTCAGCAGCATGTGAGGGCCAGCAGTACACATCGTCTTCCTGTGGGCAGCTTCCTTCTACAAGCTGCTGCTGGTGGCTTCCAAGTGAAGTGCTGGCGATGGCACCCTCTCTTTAAGGTTTCTCCAGACACTTCACACATGACTTCCAATGAGAGCCCTGGTCTAGGCACATCCTCTCTAAAGGCTCATACTAGAACCCCTTGGAGTGTCTTTGCAGTGAGTTCTGAGGCATCATACCCCAACGAATTTCTCTACCATCCAATGAACCAAAGCTGTATGCTCACCAAAGAAGTCTGGATGTCAGCTTATGGGGAAAGGAGCGTCTTCCTGGAACACCATATCTCCACCACTGTTGCTCTGTATATGTTATAGTATTCTTTGACGTTCTTCTTAACCTCTTATGACCTGATCCTATATTGCTCCAATCCCCTGTTGACAACTGTGTTGAACTTTTGCTATTCAATTTATTTTATGTTTTCTGTCTCCTGATCGAATTTTGATGAATATGAAATTGGTTCCAGTAGTAGTCCCAAGAGATAGCTCTAAAATGAGATTTGGGAAGTCATTTGGTCATATTCTTGAGCATGAATGCAGTGCTGAGCTCTTTACCAAGGGAAATGGGATACTAGTGAGCCAAAACATGCAGTGGAGTCATATTAAGTCAAATGGGACACCTGTGATTACTTGAGATGGAACACCAACCAATGCAAGTGCTTTGGGAGCCAAGTGGCTGCCATGCTTTACCAACATGGCAGTACTGATGACTACCAAGACTATGGGGTGGGGTAGACTTCTGCATGGTTGAACAATTCTAGAAAGCAAACAAGCATCTCAGATTCTTTAATCCCAGCTCAAGTCACAATCTGAAATCCACAAATTCTTTATGGCATAATCTTTGTAACCACAGGAGTAAGAGGCTAAAAGTTAACCACAAAATTTCATTGTGTATGTTGCTGAATTGTAACAATAGTTGAGTTCACAATCTTTCCATCTCACCAAGTATCTCATGTGAAAGTCGGGATCTTTTCTGTAACCTCCCACATTCTCCCCACATCTACTCAGTGTGAACTGTGAATAGCTACTATTAGATCCTCATTGTGATTATGGTATTGGCTACATTTATCTAAGCACTCCATGCTTCTCTCTGTAATAATTCTGAAATAAACTGTAACAGAGTCACATCTTACATCATGTATCAGTACAACTTAAATGCTTGTGAACATCAACACATTACCCATGCTGATTCCAAAGTCACTCATAGACCTATGGAATTGAAAATCACACACTCAGACACAATGACTCTACACCTGAATGTACAGCTCCGAGTCCCTCTGTGACAAGATGACAAGGACTTGTACTTACCTTGTAGCTTCACCTTTCAGGGCCCATCATATCTCCCCCTTTCTCAGGTGTCTGCTACCCTCCCTGGTCTCTAAAGTACAGTCAATTCTTGGTTCTTATTGAGGATTAACTAGTTTATGGATTAGCCATGCGAAAAAAATTACACTTAGTAGATTAATGAAAACAAGTACCAAACAAGTTCCACAAAAAATGTCTACATCTTAGCAGGGGCCATCTGCTCAACACTATACAACAAAGGTTCGAGGCCACTCCCACCCCAGCTATCCGTGAGCATCTCATTTATGGAAGCTCATATTTCCATCCTACATGGGGAGGGAAGAAGTGCAAAGTCCAACCGGCAGAATCTTAGGAGTTCTGGTCAAATAGAAACTCTTATCTGTGCGCAATCCCTTTCTTTTGACTTTGGGGTAGCCAGGAACTTTTTAGTTTTACCTGATTCTCCAATTTTATATTCTTTTACTTTAGAATTAGAGCAAAAGAGGGAGGTGTACTCTGTAGAGAAAAACTCAAATTTTGTTGCAAATATCCAAGAGCTTGAGCTTTTAATTTAGTGCTGAAAGATCGAGGGACCAACCTTGCAGAGATAGAGGAGGCACACAAAGAATGTGGAAGAAAAGCCATGGAAGGAACTGACATTATGAAGGTGGGTAATTTAACTTCAGCGCTGTGAGTTTGATGGTGATGTATGTGACCCGGGGTGTGAGATGCTGAGGGATGACAACATGGTGAGGTTGCCTGACAGAGAGCTGCTGAATAATTGCAGCAGTGTGGGGTAGAGGCTGCTAGCAAAAACATGATCTTGCTGAGGCTGCACTTTATCACCTAGACCATCCTCTGGACAGTTTAGAAAGTGGAGGAGCATTTGCTAAGTGACAAACTGATGTCAGTTTATTCTAATGTTCAACAAAAGAAGAACTCCGCCAAGCAGCAGACAATAACAACAGACTTTTTTGTTGCTTTTCATCAAGCAATTTGTGTGATGTTTTGAGTCCCTGAAGTATTATTCTTGCATTATGTTTATACTTTGATAGCATCTGTAGAACAGAGAATGTGTCCCTAAATATTGGATGTCATTTTAAGTAAATTGTTGTTCATTAAACCCATTGTAGACACTGTTTTGCCTGGATTTGTTTTAGCTGCCTTTGGGAATTCTTCATAATTCCTTCCGCCTCTCCTGTCCTTATGTGTGCATGCACATCGTTCAAACACCTGACAATTGACAGTCTATAGGTGCATCTCATGATGATACACATGACTTGGACTTCACATTAGAGTTGGGCCACCTGGAGCCCCAGACGTGCGGTCTGCACTTCTGAAAGCAGAAGCAGAGTGCTTAGAAATTCCACAGGCTCCATCTGTGCTTTCATCTACATCCTTGAGAAGTATATCCTTCCTCTGTTCTGAAGGATGAATATTGCTTCCAAAATGGCTGGCTGCTCCTCAGTGTTGAGTGGTATCACTCTTGGTCACATACATTTCTGCACACTGGCACACAGGAATGGTAATTTCTCATGCAGGACACTTTGGCTTGATTTTCTTCACAATTTTCCATTGTCTCTGAACCAATACATCTATACACAACTTATAACATCACGTTTATAAGTGATGTGAGAATAAATTGTTGTGTTTAAGTAGTTGTACAAATTTTTTTTCTCCTCTGTTCTCTTTTTCCCCTTAAAGCTTAGATTACTGGTGGTTATGCAAATTGGAACAAGCATTATAGCATGTTGAGATTAATGTGATTGACAAGGTCCTGTGGACAGGCTATTCAAACCTTATACTGTCCCGAGCTGGACTCTGGGTCATGTGGACCACTGGACTCATGTGCTGTGTTATGAAGAGGTCTATGGTGAGCCACACTGCACCTGACCCACAGCCAGCAGCATCATGGTAACACCACTGTGGGTGGGATGGGCCTCGAGAGAAATACTGTGAAAATGTCACAGCTGCTTACTGACACAGGATACTCAGAGCCAATCCCCATCCGTTACGAATCCCTCAAGCTGAGAAGCCCTGCAAATGCCACGCAGCTCCAAGACAGTTTGCCCCAACTTACTGAGAGAGGGGCACAGCTCCAAGGACACAAAATTTATTGATTTGTAAAAGATCAAATTCCTTGATATCAGATGACATATTCTTATAACAATTTCTGGACTTCATTCTAATGGGTTATGAAAAATCTGCTTGTTTCTGATAGCCTTTCTGACTTAACCAAAATCATACATTTATTGCCTTCCATAATCTGGTCAGGCCAAAGCAGAGTGGCATATAAAGTGATCTACAATATTTCCCGTGTCCTATTATGGGTCCCTCAGATGAAAGGACTGTGCCTTCTTCTTCTTGTGCAGACACTACTGTAGTATTTGACATATAGTAGACATTCCGTGAGTGTTTGTACAGGTTAAATGTTGGTTTTCTTGGCAAGAGTTTTATGCCTGGGCATTATTGCCAGCAACTATGTTAGAAGCTTTCATTTCTGTGACAACAAAATATTATCATGTCAGCTTGAATTCACCCAAAATTTGTTATTTTGAAATTTGCATTAGATACTGGCTAAAAATGTGACTAAAATTTGGTCTGATACTAAAAGTTTTGTTAGGGATTAAGTCAACTCACCAGGTCAAATCCATGGACACTGACTATATAATGAGATTTGAGTAGACAAGGAGGGAGGAGCAAGACAAAGAGTGAGTTTTCTCTAGTTCAGCACAGGATGTTATTAATAGTATTGGAAGTATGGTCGTTTTGACAATATTGGTTCTACCTAGCCAGAAATGGGTTATCTTTCCATTTTCTGATGTTACCTTCAATCTCATTTATGTATTTCCTTTATTTCTTTCTCTTGCCTGATTGCTCCGGATGTTTTAAGAACTACATTGAACAAGAGTGATGATAGTGGACATCTCTGCCTTATTCCTGATTTTACAGGGAAAACTTTCAGCTTTTCCTCATTTAATGTGATGTTGGCCTTTGGTTTGCCATAGCTGGCTTTTATCACATTGAGATAAGGTCCTTCTATATCTATTTTCTTCAGAGTTTTTATCATGAATGGGTATTGGATTCTGTCAAAGGCTTTTCCTGCATCTATTGAGATAATCACGTGAGTTTTGACCTTGTTTCTGCTTATGTGATGTCAAAAAGAGACCCAGAATAGCAAAAGGAATCCCGGGCAACAAGAGTAAAGTAGAAAGCATCACAGTCCCAGACTTCAAGTTACACTACAAAGCTACAGCGATAAAGACAAAATGATATTGGCCTAAAAACGGACATGTCCATCAATGGAACAGAATCAAGGATGCAGAAAAAGCTCCAGGCACATTCACTGATTTGATCTTTGACAAAGGGGCAAAAAACTTACACTGGAGGAAAGACAGTTTCTTTAACAAATGGCGCTGGGAAAACTGGCTATCCACACACAGAGGACTGAACCTAGACCCATATCACTCACAATGTACTAAACTAAAATCGAAATGGGCCAAAAATTTAGATGTTAAAACAGAAACAGCTAATCTTCTAGAAGATAAAATAGGTAAAAATCTTGAAGACATAGGACTAGACAAGGACTTTCTGAACAGAACCTCATTTGCACAAGAAGTAACATCAAGAATCAACAAATGGGATCACAGCAAATTAAAAAGCTTCTGCACAGCAAAGGAAACAACCAGCAGAGTGAAGTCATGACATACAGAATGGGAAAATTTTATGCCAGCTATCCCCTGAATAGAGGACTGATATCTAGATTATATATAAAACACACACACACACACACACACACACACGACCCTCCAAGACAAAAGACCCAATCAAAAAATGGGCAAGTGAAATGAATAGACACTTCTCAAAAGAGTAAATATGAATGGTCAATAAATACATGACAAAATGTTCAACATTTCTGGCCATTAGAAATATGCAAATTAAAACAACACTGAGATTCCATCTTACTCTAGAATGAATGGCTGTCATCAAGAAGCAAAATAATAACAAATGCTGGTGAGGCTGTGGGGAAAAAGTAACCCTTCTACATTGCTGGTGAGAATGCAAACTACTACAACCACTGTGGAAATCAGTGTAGAGAGTCCTCAAAAAACTAAAACTAGAAATTCCATTCAAACCAGTTATTCCTTTCCTAGGTCTCCTAGGTATCTTTTCAAAAAAGTGAAAGACATCATATTACAGTGATACATGCATATCCATATTTGGAGCAGCACAACTAATCATGGTAGCTAAATCATGGTAGTGGTTTATATACCCATCAACAGATAAAGAAAATATGGCATGTATACACAGTGGAATACTACTCTGCCATACAGAAGGATAAATTTGGGCCATTCTTAATAAAATGGATTCACTGTGAGACTATAACGTTAAAAGAAATAAGTCAGACACACAAGGCTAAATATTTCATGGTTTCTCTTATATGAGAAACCCAAAATATAAGTAATTAAAAAGCAAAATAAAAGATAGACAATAGGAAATACAGAGGAGATAGATCTTTTGAAAAAGGGAAGGGGACCAAGAAATGGAGGGGGGGAGGAGAAGGGAAGTTTATGGAAAAAAATACATAAGATATGTTATGTACATATACCAACTCCCCAAGAATGCAATCATCATGTACTGCAAACACATACCAATAAAAATGCTAAATATAGAAAAAATTGGAGGCCTAAAAAAAAAGAGGAAAAGAGAGATTTAGCTTTTGAGATAACTTAGATGCTGCTCAGGTGAGTCAGGAAGTTCTGGTGATGTGCTTCATTCTGAATGTCATTTGCACAAAGACCCCACAATATGTCACCCGAAAACCTCCAAACTGTAGTTCTAAAATAGCGACAATAGCTAATGCCCCTCGAGATCTTTCTACAGCCAGGCACCAAGTTAAACTACAGTAAGGGAACAGGTTACAGACTCCTTAGGGGACCCCACAAAGGAGATGCTATTTGTGTTTTCATTTTATAAATGTTAAAAGTAGGGAACAGATGGATATTTTAGTTTGTTTTCTTTTGTGATAATGGGATGTCACAGACTGGGAAATTTACTTTAAAAAAATTTATTTCTCATTGTTCTGGAGGCTGTGATGGCCCAAATCAAAGGGCCGAAGCCCTCATGACCTAGTATCCCTTACAGGTCCCACCTCCCAGCCCCGTTACAGTGCCAGTTAGATTTCAACATGCGTTTTGAAGGGGACATCCAAGCTGTAGCAAAGGACTAATTAACATGCCCAGTGTTGCACATCTAGCTAATGACTGAGCCGAAATTTACATTTAGGGATCTAACTCAAGTACCTGTGTGCTTATAGCTAATAAGGTGGCCTTTTACATAGCTTCGCAGTATTTTAGCATGTTCCACCATCCCCCAGCTCTCAATTTCTTTTATAAAATTCACATTATTGGATGTGATGGGTTATAAGATTGGAAAAAGCCTGAATTCTAACAATCCCACATATTCGATCTCATAGCTTTAAAAGAAGCAGGAATATGGGGGGGAAAGAACCACAGTAAGTCGTCAGTCAAGACCTGTCTCTTCAGGCTGCCCTTTTCCCTCTACTTTTGTTTACTTCAGGAGAAGTCTGTTAGCTTAAAACCACAGGGATCAGAACAAATACAAAAGTCTTCTAAATTAGCTACGAGTGTGGTTCTGTTTTAGGACCAAGATCTGGACTGTATTTTGCTGCCCACCAGTTATCCTAGCAGGTGGATTCACCCAAAATGTAGCTGCTTATTCTCAATTCTAGATATTTATCCAGGGGGAGTAAGTCTTCCATAAATCCATTCTTTATTGTAAGTGTCAGTCAAATTTTCTGTAAAGGGTTTGATATAAATATTTCAGGCTTTTTGGTCCATGAGGTCACTGTCGTAACTACTCAAATCTGCCACTGCAGACAAACTGTAAATAAATGAGCGTGTAGCCTGCGTTCCAAAAAAATTCATTTCTGATACTAAATGTTGGGTACTATATAATTTTCAGGTATCCTGAATTATCACTCTGCTCTTTTTCCCAACTTTAAAGTGTAAAAACCACTCTTAGCACATTCGCCATGTACCCCCAGCTGACAGCATACCAGCAACTGATGACACAGAGAGAAGTCCCCCTGGGGCAAAGCCCCTGTGCAAAGTCTACCCTGCTCACCCAGCGGCCACATGCCCTGCCCTGGGCCACAGTATTTGGCACTGGAGGGATGTGGAGGAAGAGTTTACTGATCTCTGTCCTCCCTGTGACACAGTAAGTATCTCATTACAAAGGGGCCATCCTGGACTGGGGTGTGTGAGAAGAAGCTCACGGTAGGAACAAATGCTCCCCCCAAACTCCTTGTGCTGGTATCCCCGACAGTATGACCTGCAATGCTGTCAACTATCACAGTTAATATTAATGAGCATCTTTGAGAAAGCTCCCTGCACTATTTGCCATGAAATAATCCTCACCCTGGTGAAAGCAATTGACAATAAATGTTCTCTTTTGCTCCTTTTGAAAAATTGATGTTTGAAACTGATGTGTATTTTACAGATTAGTTATCTTTTACAAAACAAAAACGAAAACAAAAGCAGAAATAAATGTAAGTGATTCCAGCCAAAATTGTCTTGTAATGGATGGGGGGGGGCAGTTCTGATCTTTCTTAGCGAGCGGCAGAGAGATAAGATCCAAAAGTTAGAGAGAAGCCGGCAACTCAGCTGCCCCCCACACATGCCCTTACCAACTTAGGGCACAGAAGCTTCTGGCTTTCTACTTGACACGGTGCTGTGGTTTAGATCTGAAATGTTCCCCGGAAGCCTCATGTGTTCAAATGCAGGGCTTTTGGAAAGCGACCGGACCGTGTTAGCACTGTACTCATCAGTGGATTAATACACCCGAGTTCAGAGCTGAGTGTGCTGTTAGAAGGTGGGATTCATGGGGAAACGTAGGTCACTGAGGGCATCACCCAGAAGAGTTTACGTCCTTTCTTTTGCTCTCTCCTTCCTCTGCCATGATGTGAGCGGCTTTCCTCCACCAGACCCTTCCACCCTGACTTTCTGCCTTGGAGCCAACTGACTATGAACTGAATCCTCTAAAACCGTGAGCCAAAATAAACCTCTCCTCTTCTAAGCTGTGGGCGTTGGGTGTTATGTCCCAGGGACAGGAAAGTGACCAAGACATATGGCTCTGCCTGAGCACTATCCCCGGCACTCTGACCCATGGAACAGACAGGAAGTGCTGGTCCCCAGAGGCAGCCCTTGACTGACTAGCAGGGATTGTTGCATAAATACCCCAACTGCCTTACCTCCAGGGCGGGAAGACTGTAAGGCAAATGTCCTACACGACTCTCAGGGTTAAAGCTCCATTGCCCTGAATGGGAATTGGGCTAGTGATACACCTTTCTTGGTGGTCCTCCCTTCCCACTTCCCTTCCCCATTCCTCTAGCATCCTGCCTTCGCCTCACCCAGTAAATCACTTGCTGTCAAATCCACGATCAGGAGCCACTTCTGGGAGACCCAATCTAAGTAGCCAAGGGCAGTGGTTTCCTCAGTACACATCATAACATCCTGACATACCAGGGGAAGAAAGATCAAACAAGTGCCAAATGACCAAAAAGTTTGTTCTGTGTTTCCAGGGAAGGATACAAATTCTTCACAAAAACCACAAGCTCAACACAGTTCTACCCCAGAGCCTTCATTCTTTCTGTTGCCCTGTTTGGAGTGCTCTTCCCAGACACTGACATGGTCTCTCCCATCATCTCTTTCCAAAGGACTTTGTTCCAATGTCACTCCCCTACTGAGGTCTTCCTGGACCACCTGTGAAAATGACCGCCATCCCTCTCTACCCGACACTCCCCGTCCCCTGTTCAGCATGGCCCATCCCAGGCCTTGTCCTGTGGAACTTTGCCGGGTAAGGAGAAGAGATTACAGTCAGCTACATTGCACTTGGCCTTTTCCCCCTTAATTCTCACTAATTCTACATTATTTTTGCTCCAGAATTTTGTTTGTTTAACTCAGATTTATACACAGAGAAATGAGCTTGAAATTTTTCTGCAGGATGTTTTGTCTGTTTGTTTGTTTCTCCAAAATGTAACTTTAATTTACATGACAGGACCAGACAAATATTTCAATGAAAAATTTACTTTTCCTTGGAGAAAAGAAAAGCTTTCATGTCATTTTTAACAATTGTGCACATCTCTATTTCTTAAATAGTTAGAAGTTAACATTAAGTAATGCCTTAAATAAAATTAAAACTTTATAATACAGAAAGAAATCACTTCAAGTATAATAGTTTGGTAATATGAATATATTAAAAGAACATAATTTCAAATGCAACTTCCAACATTGAAAATTTTCACATTGTTTTGTTTAAAAACAAAACAAAAACACAGAAAGTCAAAACTATCTTCAGCTTTCCATGTGTTAGTAACACAAATACCTTCTTTGATACACTGCACCTTGGGGGACTTTCCTAGTAAAGTTTCAACTTTAGTGAAGCTATCTTTTTCACAAGCCATTTTGAGTCCCAGCCACTTGCAAATGTGTGGTGTTGAGCACACCCTTGACCCTCAGTTTCTGCATCTGTAAAATAGGATGCTAATACCCATAGTGAAGAATTTTATAAAGATTAAAGATGTATTAGATAAAGTGTGCCTAGCAAGTGGGCACAGAGTGGCACTCACTCAGTGATGGCTATTCTTAGAATTGTCCAGAGCCGTTTTGCAAAGGTGGCCTTGTCTCTTAAAGCTCTGCCAGTCTCTTGGAGATTATCTTGGGATTCAGCAGAGAGCTCAAATCTCTTCTCAAATCTAGAGTCTTGGGGCTGAGGATTTAGCTCAGTGGTTAGAGTGCTTGCCTTGCAAGCATAAGCCCCTGAGTTCAATCTCCAGAACCAAAAAACAAACAAATAAACAAACAAAAAACCTTAAGTCTTGACCAGGGTTCTTAGGCATTCTTCCACTGTCTGAAATATTACCAGTCTACTTGTGATAAAGATGTGCATGGGAAATAGGGCAAAGTCTAGTCTTAAGCTGCAGGCCATTGATTAGAAATCATGCCAACAAGACAGGACTTGATTTGGTTCTAAAAAGACAGACCAGACTTCATAACAAAATCAGTGTGAATGACATCTCACCTGAGGTAGGAATGAGCACAGTGAATTTAGGACAGACAGTGTGAGGGCTAAGGAAGAGGGGAACCTTAAAACCAGAGACCTTGTGACCAGCCTACAGTGATATGACGTCGTGAAGCATTTGAGTAATGCAAATCATATAAGCAGAAGGGATTTTACAGCCACTGTGTCAAAGAATTTTTGTCCTTTCAAATACCAGAGCCCCTAGTTTAGCCACTTCCCTCCCACGGTCACATCTTCTTACCGTTCCCCAGCAGCAGTCACCATCTTTTGAAACAATGCTTACTTTTTTTTTCAAAAGAACCTTTATTATTTTCATAATGGCCTCATATGCTTTCTTGTCAGAAACTTTTGGAGCAGGCTTTAAAAATATACATTCTTCGTCTCACCCAAAACCACCAACGTGGTGTTCAGGTGCCTTGTGGAGGATGGCTGGATGTGGCCCCTTTGGGCCTCATGCAGAAAGCTGCTTGTGCTTGTAGATGTTACCGATGGTGGTTTTCTGGCCCTTCTGTGCATTAGGAAGAGACGCTTCCTCCTGGCACACGGCTTTCTGAGCAGGAACCTGCTGGCTGGAGCCTTCTTGCCTGAGGTGTTCATCTCGTGCTGTAATTTTAGCTTTATCAGCAGTGTGGGCAACAACAGGAGCACCCTTCACAGCAGGTGCTTTCTGAGAGGAAGCTTTTGGGAGAGCCACTGTTTAGAGCTTTTTACCTGCATTCTTGATGATACTGTTCCTTGTTTTCTTTGCCTTTGTGACTTTAAAATGGTCCATGTCTGTCATCTTAGCTTCTCTTTCTCGGACTTCAGTTTTCTTGACCCCTCTGTGACTGTCCACTTGGCATCAATTCTGTGTGCTGCCAGGCTTGCTGGACATCGTCCGGTAGACATCACTTGCTTCCTATAGTTTCTTGCTACCCTCCTGAATCCAGTGTCCTTTCCAGTGGCATTTTAACACCACTGTCCCCAGACAGCTATGACACTTCTCTCTGCCAAAACACACAGGGTAAATGTGGTAGAAAATTGCTACAACTTAAGTCAAAAGCATGCAAGCAACGTTGGGCTATTCCATCTGAGGCTATATCTCTCGCTCATTTAAAAACTCAGCTTTCAGGAGAACTGATGCTCATTTTGGTAAGCCAGTGGCAGCAACAGCTTTGCTCTTATTCCACATCCCCTGCCCTTGGGCAGTCTCAGGTGGCATCTTGCTTCTGTTCCGTAAATCTCAAACCAAGAGGAAGCACGATGAGGGTAAACTGTAGGGCACCACATTGGTGTCAGGCCAGATCCATGAGCTCACGATCTATTGACTGCCTGCCTCGAGGGCCTCCATAGTTCCTTTGCACCACTCCACAGCCAGGCCGTGCCTTGCTTCTCTGAAGACAAAGGCTTGGACGCTCCCTTTAGCTGCAGATCTGGACAGGGATTCTAATACATATGTTTCTCTGGATGTTCTGCATGTACTTATTATTATTCAGTCACATTTCCTTGTGTATTTTTGCTGCCAATTTATTCAACTCAGACACATTAGGAGAGGTTGACAGGTACATTCTCAAAGCTTTTTCCCTCTTCATCCTTCTGCACTTCCTTGCCAAGGTTTATTGATTGGTCAGCTTTCCTGTCACTGGGACATTACCAACAATTTAAAGGAGGTTTATTTTTGCTCACAGTTGGAGATGTTTTAGTCCATGGTCACCTGGCTCCAAGGCAGAAACATCATGGAGGAAGCTGGTGCCAGAGCAAACCCACTCACCTCACGACAGCCAAGAAACAGAACACAGGGGAAGAGCCTCGGGGAAGAAGAGGCCAGAGACCAGGATAGTCCCCAAGATCCTGCCCCCACCACCCACCCAAACACACTGAGAAGAGTGCTTCACAAATTCTCTAGGAGCTCTCCAGCCAATCAAGTGGACAGTCAAGATTAACCTTCGTACTGGGTAAAGTTCTTTGATCTTTAATAACTAATTTATACCATTACATACATGAGAGAAAGCAGCAAAATGAAATAAAGCCAATATGGAGATCTTCCATTTATTTCATATTCTATCTAAAAGCATTCAAAAAGCGATTGAAGTCATAGCTTGAAATATAAATGAATTAAGAGATTTCTATAAATCCCTTTACAATTTAATAACACCATTAATTATGAGCTTCAATAAGCTGATTTGAAATATTCAATAGCTTATTTGAGATAGGCATCCCTCTCTAATTCCCTCTATCCCTCTATGTAGTGGCCCAGACAATCCACACCAAGGATACAGCTGCATGCTCTTCTCCACGTGCCCTGCCCGAGTGTCACAGGCTTACGTCTTTCAGAAGTCATTCCTTCTAACTGGAGCACCTGCTCCCAATGTGACACCTCGGTAAGGTCACCTTGTCCACACCATTTCCATTTCATCTCCAGGCAGGCAGCACAGATGAAACATGAATACTCGAATTAGAGTTAGAGAAATCCAGGTTCAACAGCACTGGGTCTAAGTCTCACCTTTTCTCTTAATTAATTGTGTGACTTTAAGCCAGTTACTTAAAGCACAGAGCCTCCATTTTTTATCTACAAAATGATATCAAACTACCTACTTTCTAATATCCTCTACTGCCATCTCCTAATCTCCACGCACATTCCAAAATAGTTCCAATATGCTCCCCTCTTTAGTACTAAATCAAAGATCTTACTTGTGAATGTAAATAAAAACAACATCATAAAATACATGCTCCCCACACCATTCTTTGAGAGGAGACTGGCATACTAAAGAGAATCAATTTCCAAAGTAAATACTTGTCTTCCTACTGATCATGTGCATTGTCTTTACTTTAGAAATCCCAATACATTGATGGTTTAGAAATAAAAAGTTATAAAATTTACCAAGAATATTTATATGTGTATGTATGCGTTAGTCAGGTTTCCATTACTGTGATAAAATACCTTTTATAATCAACTAAAAAGCAGGGAAAGTTTATTTTGGCTCATGGTTTCAGAGCCTTCAGTCACCTGTCTCTGATGCCTTGGGTTTGTGGTAGCACAATAAATCATGTTGGGAGCACAGGCAGGGTCTGTTTATATCATGGCATCCAGAAGGCAAAAGAGAGAGAAAGAAAGGCAGTAGAGCTCCAATATTCCCTTCAAAGGCATACCCTCAGTGACCCACCTTCCTTCCATGAGATACCCCTCCTAAAGATTCTATCTCCTGTTATCACCACAGACTGGGGCTAAGACTTCATTCAACATACGGACTTTTGGAAGGCACTCAAGATCCAAATGATAACAACACACACACAAACACACACACAGAGCTAGTCAAGACCATAAGAGCTTCAATACCTATAAGCTTCAATACCTATAAGCTTCAATACCTATACTACAAAGTCTTGGGCAAGCCAGGATGCTCACTTGGAAACCATACAGCACAAGAGGAAGAGACCTGTTTGTCTTGAAATTCTTGCTTCCTGAAGAACTACCAAGTGAAGGGGAAGGGAACCAGAGTAGTAGGTGGTGACAGCATGGTGGTAAATATAGCCTCCAACCCTGGCCCAAGTTTGTGGAGTAACTGAGGTCGTTAGTCCTTCTGGGTTCCTTCTCTCCTCTTGGAGAATTAATGCCAGTTTCAGAGTTTTCCTTGTAGACTCCTAAAGTCTTCAGAGCAGCCATCACACCATTTGTCACTACTCTTCATGGTGTCTCTAATCTGTGGTCAGAGATACAACAACCACCACCACTCATTGAACCCTTATTGGGTGCCACAACTGTAGAGATCCTTACATTAAATTGTGGTCATCATCATTTTTACATCATGGCCCACATAGAAATTGGTAGCATTTTCATAGTATGCGCACATAAATGGATGAGACTACCTGGCTGGAGGCGACTGGCTCAGAGGTCAAATCATTCCAGGGGAAAACCTTGAAGGCTGAGGAGATGATATCTCAATCACCCTCAGCCTTTTATAGTGTAAAAGTATGCCATGGTTCTGATAGATTGTTTCATTTACTCCTCACAATAATACTCGGAGGGAAACATTTATAATCTACATTGCTTCTAAGTTCATAATACAGTAAATGATGAAATGAGGGTGTGAATTTAGCATGTTTGATTCCATGTTACATCATCACTGCTATGAATCAACTTACTTCCCTAGTTACCAGTGCTGATTTAATCAGTCTGAGAATGTGGACAGTGGTCTTGCTAACATGGGGAAGACCTCAATTTTGAGGGCCAGGCATCTGTGAGAGGTGTTCCTATGTGTTTTCACATGTGAATCTGCGAAGCTCAGTCCTATAGTCCTCCAAAGAATCCTGAGAGAGACCCAGGTTGACCATCTGATGGTGGCATCAGTCTTAAGGAACTAGATATCAAGGAAAATTATGGTAACTCATAAAGCAGCAGATACGAAAATCAAGAGAGAGTCAAAACAACAGGTGAAACCATCTCTAAAGCCAGTGATTCCCAAACTTCGGTACATCGGAATCATCTGGAGGGTCTGTTAAAACATACTGCCACACGCCCATAATTTCAAATTCAGTAGATCTGGGGCAAATCTAACACTTCGTGTGTCTAACAAGTTCCCAGAAGATGCTGATGACACTGGTCAAGGACCAATCACCTCAGCCAAAAAGTAAATGCCACTACTTTGTACGAAGGATCACAGTTTTTCCAGGGACAGACAAAAAACAAATAAAAGAACAGATGCCTCAAATGCTACAATTCTTTGTCACAAGCTGCTTAACACTCTTCCTACAATGTGCTTGGGTTAATGTCACAGGTTATTGGAGTGACATCCTTTAATGCCCGGGTCTAAGCAAAACTTGCTGTCAGCTGTCAACTAGCATCCCAATATCCCAGCATCCTGGCACCTTGACAGTCTCCTAGCTAAGCTTGACTGGAAAGAAAAAAAAAATGTAAAGCCTCTGGTATGTTTCACCTTTGATGTTTTTGCCAATAACCTAATATTCTTCTTATTCTATTTTTTTAACCCAAAGCATAGAAATACAGTTTTAATTGACAACATAAAAGCAATGGACCTCACCTTATTCTCCCCCGTCAGCTGAAAAAAATCGGTTTATCTCAGTTCTGTGATTGCTTATGCAATGTCATCATTATAGTGACCCAAAATCTTTTTAAGGGAAGACCTCCCTCAGCCACAATCGCTTTCCTCCTTGAGCCTCAAGTACAACTAGCACAATTGACTGGGCATCAAACTGTGCTCCATAAAGCTACTTCAATCCCTGTCTGGCTTCATCTCCTGTTGGAGGGCTTGTTGAGCAATAGACATCTGAAGTTGAGTGAGCCTCTCTTCACCTATACTTCTTCAGGGAAAAATTGAATTTCCTCTGGAGCAGGTTTGTTGGTTGTTTAGAAGGCACAGGTAAGGCACAAAAAATGCACATTTATCCCTGAACTTTGAAGAAGCCATCGATTTCAAAAGAAAATATATCTTTTAACCTTTCTACAACTATTATTCCCTTTAGTGAATAAATGGCATTTAAAAGAAAACATTATTGAACATGCCTTCTGAGCCCTTTTGTACTTGTCACAAAGAGCTTCTCAGAAATGTATCTGATTGTGAGTATTTAAGAAAAAGTCATACTTAGTCAAAATAGACAATCATTTCTAGGTATTCTTAAGCTTTGTTCACCGAAAGCAAACTTGACACAATTCCAAAATGCATTTGTAAGCATCATAGTCCATTTCAGACTTTGAGCACTCCTGTCAGAACCTGCATTTGAGGAAAAGGGGTCCAGAGAGCAAGCAAAGAGACTACCGAGTGGCACTTGCCAGTCCAAATGACAGCAGCAGAAGCATGAAGGATGCCAGCACCCACCTCCACTATAACCAGCTAATTAGTACCAAGGGTAAAATTATGTAAGTAACAAAAGGAACCAATGAATAAATAAAAGGAAAATGCTTACAAGTCAGCCAAAAAGAAATGTATAAGACCTACATCTATAAAACTTTACTGAGAAATATATATAGATTTTATGGAAAGACAGTAGAGTAATACAACAATTCTTTCCTCTTTAATACCTCTATTCATGTGATTCTAATTTTTTAAAATGCCAATGAGATTGGTAAGGTAGAGGTTTCCAGAGGAGAGAATATTTGATAAAACTAAACCAAAGCTCATTTTCTGAGTTAAGGTAATTTGAGAGTGAAGAACTGACTCATCCACTACCAAACTTGTTAATGAAGTTACAGGAACCAAAACTGTGTGGTTTCCAACGGACAGAGGAATGAGATTGTGTGGACAGCACTAAACCAAGGCTAACAGAAGTAGATCTTCAGTAGTGATGTGAGAATTGCCTAATTTTTAAAAGAAAATTACATCATGTTACATGAGAATAAATTTCACTTGCATCAGAAAAAGAAAACACATGTATTAGACTGATAAAGGCTTTCCATGTAAAAGATAAAATATTTTTAAAAAGTATGAAATGAATAAGTATATAATTTTGACTATACAGAAATTTTAAAATTTTATAGGTCAAAAGTCTTTCCACACTACCATGCCATGGTGTCTAAAATTCCCTTCTTTGTTTTAGAATAAGTCATCAAGAATAAGAACCCAGGAGTCTTCTATTGAAATGCAGACCCCTCGGGAGTTAGAGAATCACTATATAGCAGATGTAAATATATGTACCAGATGTAAATATATTGAAGAATTTTGATTCTAATTTGCAAATAGCCCCTGCCTAAGGCTCCTCTAGTGTGCCCACAGCAATCATCTACTAGCATTCCTCTTCACTACTCTATGATCCAGCAAATAAAGGGTAACGCCTGACACAGAAAGGGCCACCAGGATGTGGAGCCTCCACCTGTGTCCATTTTGATTAGTCAGTGCAAGTCAGTTGCTACATATTTGGAGTATTGCTCCCACTAAGAGATGTGTATTAGTTAGTTTTCCTCAGGACAAAATACCTGACACCTGCAACTTAAAGGAGAAGAAATTTGTTTTGGCTATTTCAGAATTTGCAGTCCATGGTTAGCTGAGTCACATCCAGAAATGTCATGGCAGGAGGACATGTCAACCAGAAAGCAGACCACAGGGGAAGAGCCAGAGTAGAAGAAGCCAGAGACCAGATACAGTCACCAAGATCATGTCTCCATGACCCACTTCCCCAGCTACGTCCTACCTCCTAATAGCCCACCAACCAATGAACTCATCAACAAGTTAACCAATGAATGAGATCAGTGCCCTCACAATCCAATCACCTCTCCAGAAATCTCTCAATCTAGTCAAGTTGACAATCAAATTTAACTGGCATAACTCCACCACTTGCCAACTTGATACTTAATTGTTTCTCCTTAAAGTGTACCTAATCTCCAAATAAGTAAAATAACAAGGTCATAATTCTGCCTAACATGATATAACTACTCCACATATAGCCCAAAACACACAAATTTCTTCCTTAAAGTCTCAATAGTTCCAGCACTGCTCAAAAGCTGAAAATCTCTGAGGGTTAAATCTGTTATCTGGGAACCCCTATACAATTTAAAAAGCAAATTATATGCTACCCAGATATAATATTCCCATCCCAGAAGGGAGGAATATGATAATAGAAAGGAATTGGACTAAAGCAAGAACAAAACCCAGCAGGTCACACATTGAGTCTTGTAGTTCCATGTCCACATGCAGGGTCTGTAGTGGTGAGATATATAAACTCCAGAGGGCTCAAGTGTCCCCACCTTTATGGCCTTGTTGGCTACAGCTCACACTGCCTCCCTCTTGGGTTGGCTTTACTTGTTGCCTGTGGTTTTCCTTGGCAAACCTTTTCTGATTTCTGACATCTCAAGCTTTGTGGGGTCTCCACTGCAGCTTTGGCTCCATTCTCACACCTTCATGCATGGCTCTCTCAGAGGCAGCCAGCAGGGACTCTGATTCTATCATATATTTTTGCCTAGCCACCCAAGCCTTCCTTTGAAATCTAGTGGAAGCTTCCATGAACCCACAACTCTTGGATTCTGCATGCCTGTAAAACCAGCTTCAGTGGATTACACCAAGGTCAGGAGCCAGCTACAGCAGCAGCTGGGACTCCTTGGACTGTGGCTGCAGCAGCATCAGAGTGTCTGGACAGATGAACATGGTAAAATGATCTCCAGGGACCCAACTCCCGAGGTAACTCTCCTCGAGCAGGGGTCCCAGGAGCTCTCATCTCAAATGAAAGGTTTACACTTTTGCACCCTTTAGTCTGCAATAGGTGAGATCTTGGTGATTCCTGAGATTCCCTCATGGCATCTTTCTTCTTATCCCAGGTAAAAATACTTAGTTTCTTCTTAATGGCTCTAATCACTTCAGCAACCATACATCCATTAGCCCCAAATTTGTATGCACCTCTTTTCTGGCCAAACTGAAAGCATTTCAAATCTTTATTCTCTGCATTTGGCTCCCAATTATCACTATAAACATGGTTAAAAGCAGCCAGCAGTACTCATACCACAGCATGAACATTGGGTTTCCTTAAAATTTCCTCTATTGCACAAATTAGTCTTAAACTCAGCCACAAAGTTTTAGGACATGGACAAAACATAGACAAAGTTATTTGACAGAATGAAGCACATACTACCTCTAGCCCAATTTCCAACAGAATGCCTTTCCCATATGAAACTTCATGAGCCTAGACTTTACTCTCAACATTCCTATCAGCATTCTGGTCTTCTGAGCTCTGACCAGAATTGTCCATCAATCTCTGCTTACAGCATTCTAGGGCTTCTCCAGCATGCATCTCTGACGTTTTCAAAAACCTCCTGCAAACAAGTTCCAAAAGCTTCTGAACCACATGGTCAGGTATACAGTCACAGCAACAGCTCCACTCCTGGTACCAATCTTCTGCACTGGTCTGCTAACCTCTTGGGCGAGGTGGGACACATGCGAGACACAGCACTCGACTCTCACAACTTAAAAGTGAAGAAGTTTATTTTGACTCACAGTCCATGGTTGGCTGACTCCAAGGCAGAACTTTGACAAAAAGGTATGGTTGAAGGGTGTGGTAGCAAGGAAGAATTGCACAAGGGAAGAGCTACAGAGGAAGGGACCAGGGGCTAGATATAGTTCTCAAGATCATGCCCCTATGACTTACTTTTCCAGCTAGTCACCAACTCCTAGTAGCCCAACCAGCTATGAAATCATCCATATATTAACCCATTGATGAGGTTAATCCCTTCACAATTCAATCACTTTTCCATGAATCTCTTAGTCCAGTCAAATTAACAATAAAGATTAACTGGCACAAAGTATGACAAATTGAGCTACTATTGAGGTTTGGTTGATGTACAAATTGCCATGCAGGAAAGAAAATAATGTCCTGTGATTGTAAGTAAAAGGTAGATAGATTTTGATGAATATATGGAGAAAGAGCAGGTCTTATCCAGCAGACTACCAGGGAGGACTCAGGCATCCAAGCAGCAATCAAGTAGTTCCTGGTTTCTAGGGAAATCCACACAAAAGGAAAAGATGAGAAAAGGAATACTGAAGGTTTCAAGATTAGACCTCATCAATTTCATCATTCCACCAATATCTAACCAGTTTGCAAGGTAAATTTGTGTCTTACCTGCTCCAACACTTCATTCTGGGCAAGTTAAAGTGATGAAAAGTCAGGAGGCCACAGCCTTCCTGAAGGATATGGGTGAAACAGAGAAGGCACAGAGTATGTTGTTGGTCAATATAGCATTGTCCCAGTTTCTGGGGAGAGTGAAGAGGACATTACAAATTCCCTATGATGAATGTTATCACTATGTACATCTAAAGTGTACCAATAAAATAAAATTTAAAAAAGAGAGGACATGCAGCAAGTAACATGTCACCAGAAATGTTAAATGCAAGCCTTGTTTGCAGAGGCCAAGCCTACACAATGAAAACTGTCCCACTCAAAACATCAGTAGTGCCTCCACTGAGAAACACACCAAAGAAGAAGGTTTATGCTATTTTGCATTCACAAATTTTGAGGGCTCATGTTTGGTATTCCTTTTTTTTTTTAAGTTGAAGAAGAGTATTTCTTTAATACAAAATACTACTTTGAAAAGTTGGGTTTTTAGTCACAGCATTTTTTTTTGTTTTTACTTTCTTTGGTATTAAAAGAAAAAAATTCTAATAATGACATTTTGTGCCAAAAGTCATTAGACCAAAGTATCTGCCTGAAGCAAGATTTTATGGCCAAGTTATGAACCTGCAAACCATAGTGATAGGAGCTGACTGTAGTAATAAAAAATGAATTTGTTAAATAAAATATGTTTATAATTCACTGGGCTTGGAATCGGGTAGGTGGAAAGAAGCCTCCAGTGAGTCATTATGATTTTGCAAAACAGTCAAAACAGCAGTTCACTCTGCAGGCAGGTAGAGGAGTGTGTACCCTATTGTCATTCTTATAGTGTGTGATTTCATTTATTCATGCAGTGCCAAGGATGTGTGGCCCTTTTGAGCTGCTAAAACACAGTGGACAAAGGCAAGAAAATGGAATGAAATTCTTGCCTTAAAGAGACTGAAGTTGAAATATGTGAGCAAGTCCAGTTTGGCTGATGACAAGAAACAATGGAAGAACATTAATGCTATGAGATTTTACAGATCCTGCTGGGTTTAAGCAGTGATTTCTAAGGAGAGGAAGAAGATGAGGATATAGATTCATTCCAAAGTTATTCAAGGGGCTATGAAAGAGAACAAGCCTAGCCACAAAGTAACATAAAGGGCATAAAGACTAGAACCAAACAAAAGAAGAAACAGGCTTAGTGCTTCAGCACACAGAATTCTCTTACCATAGGAAAAAGAAAATCTCAGCTAATGTAGGAAAAGAAAAGCTAGGTCTGGCTTTTCCCACAAATAAATGATCCGTACAATTACCATCAAGAAATGAAATGAAGATCAAACATGGGAAGAAAGAGCATAGAAAAACAAAATCAAAACTTGGGGAAGCTTGCACCTCCAAACACAGATGTTTCTAGTTTCAGCATGTTTATTATCAAAGCAGATATGAAAAGAGGAAGAGAAAGTCAACAAGAGTTGTAGGCTGACTTGTGTGCTACCTCCATAAACTCATATATTGAAGCCTGAACTCCCAGTACCTCAGACTGTGAAGGTCTTTGGTGATCATGCCTATAAAGAGGTGTTTAGGTTAAAATGAGGTCCTTCTAGTGGGCCCTAATTCAATCAGACTGGCGTTCTTCTGAGAAAAGGAGACAAGGTCATATGGAAAAGCCCAGTGTATTAGCACTTTCCCATCACTCGGGCAAAATACCTGACACATGCAACTTAAAGGAGCAGAGGTTTATTTGGCTCATGGTTTTGGAGGCTTCAGTCCATTGCTGACTGGCTCCAAGGCAGAAATGGCAAAGCATAAGACCTGGTGGAGCAATGCTGCTCAATCCATGACAGTCAGGAATCAGAGAGAGAAGAGAGGAGCCAAGGACAGGAATATGCCCTACCAGGTCACCCTCCCAGTGACTCATCTCTTCCGCCTAGTCCCCAGCTCCTAATAGTACATTCAGCTATGAACTTATCAATGGATTAATTCACTGATGAGTACAGCTCCTCACAATTCAATCGCTTTCCAAAAGTTCCACCCCTGAATACATGAGACTTTCAGAGGGCATTTTAGACCTAAACTGTGACAATAAAGATTAATATAGACAAAGAGAAATTCATGTTAGGACACAGTAAGGAGGAGGCCAGCTATAAGCCAAAGAGAGGGGCCTTGGGAGAAACCAACTCTTCTAGGCTTATGAACTGTGAGACAACAAATGCATTTCTGTTGTACAATATTGTGTGATATTTTCCTAAGGGGAGTGAAAGGAGGAAAAAGACAGAGGGAGGGAAAGAGAGAGAGAGATTCAGATTTATGATTCTAGAAATCATTTTATGTAGAACAAAACCGAAAGCCAAATTGTCTCCTGACTGAATTGTAAGCTCTCTCTTCTCACTCACTCTCATGGCCATCGCCCCCCAGTGGCCATGATGGGGCTGGAACGACAGCTGCCTCCACTCTGCTTCTCCACTCATTCTACTGTGGCCAGAATAATTTTTCTAAAACCTCAGATATCTCCTTAAACTCTCATAAACTCAACAGCCATTCCCTGCCCTGAAGTTTAAGTTGAAACTCCTCCAGATTTACTTTTCTACCCAGAAGTCATTATTTTAGTTCCCCGCCCCCCGCCCTAGTCAGGCTGTGTTCACTCTTCTATTCCAACCTTTTGGGTTGTTCTGTGGTCTGAACACTCCCTCTGTCTCACTCTTGCTTTTTGACAGTAAACTCCTGGTCATTTTCTCAGGGCTTTATATCTCCTGTAAGGATCACTCCCGTCAAGAGCCTTAGCTCTGGATTAGCTGTCCTCTCCTGAATTTCTCCCACTGCATCCTTGGTGTATACTGTAGCTGAGATTCCAATAGGTGATAAGCTGGGCAAAGGCAAAAACCGGGCTTGTCTCATGCTTAATAAATAGAAATTGAGGGGGTTATGTATTATGTATGTTTTGGAAAGGTTACATTTGCACTGTGTCAAACTTTGGCAGACATTTGTTACTCTGACTAGCCCACTGTGTACATGTCAATGTTTAATGGATACCTCTTGAACGAACTAGGAGACAGGTGAGTGTAATATGTGCTCTCGGGAGCCACCTAGCTCTTCCCCCTTTTACTCTTCCTCACCCAAAACACTGAGGCCACAAAGCGCAGGATGGTGAGGATCCCTGGGGTCATCTAGGAAACAGATCTGCTAACAACAGTTCAGCAGTCGAGTATGCTGCTGGAAGGTGGGGCCTGGCAAGAAGTGGTGGGTCACTGAGGGAGGGTATATCTCCCTCTCTCTCTCTTTCCTTTGCCAAAATAAACTTCTTCTCCTTTACATGTTATGTCGGGTATTTTGTCCCAATGATGAGAAAAGTGACTAAGACAATCAGAGCTTGCACAGTGGGAGGGTGGCATTGGAAGGGTCCGCTGTGCTAACCACTGTGCTAGGCAGTGGGATAGTTTCCTGAATTTTCATCATTGGTCAGAAAGACTCTGACTTTCCCAAAGCAGCTGCTGAGTCCTCGCTCCGCTTTCTGTAGGGATGAAGCAGGCCCGCTCAGAAGGAAAGATTTTTCTCTCTGCAGGTCTGGATTCCAACCAGTGGAATGTCACCAGTCAGAATAAGCAGGTGGCAAATTTAAGCAATTAGTGAAAATCAGGACTCACAGTCTTGAGAATAATTAATGTTGTCTTCTAATCTCTTTCCTCTGGGGAAAACTTTGCATACTGCTTAAAAGAAATGTCATCTATGCCTCACTGTTTCCAGAACCTGACTGTGAGGAGCAGCAGCACATTTCTTTCAGAGTTCTGTGGAAGCATCATTGAAAGAGTCTTTCCCTCACCTACCAGCTTCACCCGCCACTTCCCCGTAGCAACGACAGCAGATAGGCTACTGCAATGGCACAAGTGCCAGAATGGTCAGCTGCGCGATTGCAGGGTGGCAGGAAACTTCCCGTCCTCCATCACCCCGGTGTCCCTCCGCTGGCAGCAGGCACCTACAGGACCTCCGTGGGGACCAACAGCAGGATGCAGTCGGCACGAAGATCTTGAGGGACTGCGAAGAGCTCCGTGGAAATGGTGCTGCATGGCATTCGGTGAAGGGTGAGCAGAAGTCGTGGGAAGAGACACAAGCAGAAACAAAGGGAGAGAGGTGACAATGCAGGGAACAAGCAACAAAGGGACAACCTACTGCAGTGCTGGGCTTTTGTTTTGCTTCACTTTTGGTACTGGGATCAAACCCAGGTCCCCGAGCATGCTAGAAATGTGCTCTACTGAGCGATAACCCCAGCTCCCGGTGTTGGATTTTTCTAAGAAAAGGGTAGCAGAGAAAACTGCAAGGGAAACTGGAACTGCTTTGCGTTGAGCCATTAGACCAGCCAAAGACATGAGTTTAATTTGGGATGCATTAGATGACGATCACGGAAAAATCTGAGGAGAGACTCAACAGTGTCATCTTAAACCTGGAGCATGTTAATGTTAAGTGTCTTCCAAGCCCCTCATCATACCATCAAGCGAACAGAGAAAATGGAGGCGCTGGCCAGGCTCACCCAGAGCTGGATACCAGCTCTCCCGAACCACAGGCCAGTGCTCTCCACACCAGCCACCTCCTCTTTGCCAGTCCTCTACTCGTGTCTGAACGTGTGGTATCTGAGTGGTATTAGCCACAATGACTGTTTGCTTGCTCAGACTCTCCCCTCCCACCACCTCATGAGTGGGGCTTGCTTATATGGCTAGGAGGCAGCAAGAAAACTGCAATACTTTGGGTGCTTAGCATGCCCCAGGCCTGAAAATACACATATATATAGTATACATATATTCTCATTTAATCTGCATTGCGTCTCCATAACGTATTATTATCTACATAATAATTGGTCAGCATTTTGCAAAAAAAAAAAAAAAAAAACCCACATGGCCAGAAAAGGCTGAGACTAGAACTCTTTGATTGATTCTCTTTCTCCTCAAATCAAATTCCTTCCACTATGACAAACACATGTCCCATGTTGATGCATAGTGATACTTAGGGTCCACTGAAAAAGCCTGAAACCAGAAGAAATACACACAACCCAACCTTTCCCAAGAATGGAAGACCAGTCACTTCCATCCCTGGCCAGAGTCACCATGACAGATTTCTGACCTGCCAGTCCACACCCGCTGGCTCACATTTCCTTGGGACATCCCAGCATACATTGCCCTGGTGATTTAGCCTCACTCTACCAGAGCAAGCACCAATACTCCTATGATTTTGCCAGGTAGACTTCAGGTGGACACTTCGTGGTATTCAGAAGCCTCATCGCATGCACATTTTAACTTGAGGGAAATAACTATGTATGCTGAACGAAACAAGAAAGTAGGAAGGAGACAGGATGGGAAGCATAGAAAGAGGGAGAAAAATGAGATTTCCTTCCACCATTCTACTCAGTGGTTCCATATCTTAATGTGGGGCTGAAGGGGAAGGTAGAAAATTGCCATCTTTCAAGCAGTCTCCATTCTGGCTTGCTTTTCATAGTGACAGCATATCACCACATGCAGTTAATTTTAGCATTTAAAAATATCTTCTTCATACAATATAACCCTTCAATTCAGGCCAACTTCAACCAATGCTGAATAGAAAAAAAAAAAAAAAGGAGTGGGATGTTCCAGTGCTGAAAGAAACACTAGCTGTGTTTTCTATTTCTCCAGTGTGATGCTTTCATAAAGGATTTTTAAGATGAGCATATTTGCTTTGAATTCTGCCTTTAAATTTAACTTTCAGTAAGTTATAAGTCCACTCTTTCTTTTAAAATATTAGGGAGAAGACCTCTAATTTCTCCATATAGTCTCTCACTTTGTGCTTTCAAAATCTGAAGCTGTGGGTATATACAGTAGGGGGAATGTGAGTGAAGTAGTGAAAGGGGCGGCCAAAGCTCAGGATGTATGTGTTTCCTAATGGGAAGATGGAGCATCAATCTGGCACCATTCTTCATTTACTCTACCAGCATTTTTTGAGCACCTACTTATGAGTCAGATTCTATGCTAGAAACTAGGTGGGGAATTGTGACCTACTGAACAACTTGGTAAGTTTTATTATAAAAAGAAATACAAAACACTTGTTTCTCTACCTCAAATGAGGTGTGCCACTGTTTGCATTTATCACTTTTATCACAATGTTTTTGGCATGAAATTAAATTCACTTGAATCTATATTAGGTACATTAAAATCTCTTGAACCTTAACCTCCAAAATAATGGCATTTGGAGGTGTGGTGGACTGTTATGGTCAATTTGAGCAGGAGTGCCCAGCTGGACTGAATTGATGTGGTTCTGGGTGTAGAGGATCCACCTGAGGATTGTTGCTGACACAACATAAAGGAGAATGGGAGCAGAAGATAGTTGCCGGCTGTTTCCCAGGAGAAGCTCTGTTACAGCAGATTCTCCTGAAGGGGACTTGGCTGTTCTCCTCGCAGAAGGAGCTCAGGGCCTTGCTGTGGTCAAGGATGGTCGCTGTTGCTTCATTGCAGATCTGGTCCTCATCTCTCCTGTGAGCATCACATCCTGCTTCCAGTGAAGATTTCTTCAGACATTTAGTGCAGACATGGACGCACATGAGACATTGCCGTGGGTTCCCAGCCCTTGGTTGGATCTTTCAGTTCTCCAGTACACAAATAGACTTTCTGCACCTTCCTGCATTTGACTTATGGGTGAATGTTGTAACTTGGAAGTGTCCTGAATTAAATCTGCTCTCTTGCAAACCATTGGCTCTAGGAAGGTAACTAATATGAAAGATGAGACTTTTGGGAGGTAACTAGGTTTAGATGAGGCCATGAGCATGGGACCCCATGATAAAATTAGTGTCTTCATGAGAAGAGGAGGACCTATGAGAACACAGGGAGAGATGGCCGTCTATAAGCCAAGAAGAGGTCCATGGCCAGGACCTGAACCTGCCCACACCCTGATCTGGACCTCCCAGACGCCAGGACTGGGAGGAATAATTGTCTAAGTCATTCAGTCTATATGGTATTCTGTTATAGCTGCCCAAACTGAACAAGAGATATGTTACAGTTTGTGTCTAGATGTCCCCCCCGCAAAGCCTCATGCAGTCATAGGTGGGGCTTTTCGGAGGCGCCTGAATGTAGAGTGTCTGATGCTGGGATTAAGGCCATGTAATTACTAAATCAGTCCACTGATTGGTTTGGCACCACCCTAATCCCTGCAGCCTGGATAAGATATAAGGGGCAGAAAGAAGCTGCTCTGGTCTCTTGCTTACCTTGCTGCCTTCTGCCTGTCGGCCATGCCACTTTGCCTTGGAGCCAGCCAACTGTTAGACTGAAACCTCTCCAAACTGTGAGCTAAATAAACCTTTCCTCCCTTAACTTTGGGGGGCAGGTATTTTGTCTCAGCAACGAGAGAAATGTAACTAAGACAACATAGTTGAACCAATCTTCCAAAATCTTACGTAGTATAGGAGTGTAGAGTTTGGATTGTAAATTATGGATGCCAGAAACAGATATCTGAAGGCTTACAAGCAGAACTTGAGGATGGAAAATGGAATTCATTTTTGGACACGATGACTATCTGGAAAAAATCACTTGGATGGTCCCTCGAACTACCAGTTTCCCTTGAGGCCAGTCTGGGCAATATAGCAAGATCCCATCTTAAGTATTTTTTTAAAAGACTTACAAAATAGTAGAAAGAGAAAGAACAAGATCCCATCAGCAGCTTCTCTCAGTGATGGCACATTGTTCAACTGTAGTATATAAACAAAACCAAGGAATTAATACTGCTGGGAGAATATAGTTTACTAGGCTGTAGACTGAGCCTTCATTTTAACATTCTGTTCAGCTGAAATACTTCAGGCCCTGATAGTTTGGTTAGGAACCCTTAGGCCTCACTTTGAGCCTGATGGAAAGAAAGAAACTCCAAGGCCTGGCAAATCAGTAAAGAGTTGTCACAGAAGCCGTGGAGAAAGCCTGAAGGACTCAGGTAGGCACTGGGGATAGGCACATAACACTGCAAGCCTGCACAGAGCAGAGAAGACGGGGCATTTCTGTGATTACAGGAAGCCTTCCTTCAGGGGGAGCAGCAGGAAGGATGCTGAGGCACGGGCCACAACCAATAAACTGTATCAGAATCTGCTGCAGAAGCACAGAGAACATAACAGCTGGCAGAGGGTGGGTACAGATAAACCTCCCTGGGGATAAGCCTTAAAGAGTAGGTGGTGTGACAGACTAAACCAACTTATTGAATCAGGATGCCCTAATCAAAATAGACATATTGTCCCTGAGATTCTGCAATCACCTGTGTCCACACTGTCAGAAATAAAGACGTTTGGTTCACATAACAAATACTCAATTTCTTCTTCTTCTACCACCCCGTGCATGAGATTAGATGATTTCTCCCCTCTGGGGAGAAAAGATGCATATTGTTGATAGTCTGGTGCCTCCAACAAAAGAGCTAGGTCTCTACCCTATTGTTCTGGAGACACTACCTCTTCATAAGCCCACACTCACAACCAGAGTTTCTAACCAACATTTCAGTTCTTCAATTTTAAATGTGTACATATATCAAAGTCCTTTGATATTTGAGGAAAGCCTCTAAAATGTGAAAGGTAGAGCCAAAAACAACAGGAATCGTGACTTTCATAAGAAAGTCAAGGTGGACAGAAGAGGAATATTTGCTAAACTTATAATCAGTATCTTTAGGATAATACGAGAAGACTGCAAATCCATGAAATGAAACCGGAAACTCAAAAGAAAGAGTGTTCGGAAATTTAAAATGTCACAGCAAATTTTTAAAATCTATAGGTGAACCGAAAAACAAAGTTAAGAAAATCTCCCCCAAAATAGTAAAAATGTAGAGGGAGGGGGAATAATAGGAGATGGAAAACAAGTAAGACAGGATAAGAAAAATAATTAATTCAGTTAGGTCCAACATCATCATTGCCACTCGCTTGCCTAGTGGCCCCCCACCCTATGACTTCCTGCCTTATCAGTGTAAAAACCAAACTCTTGCACGCATGATGCCCTCCATCATCTGGCACCAGGCATCTCACTGGCCTCATTGGTGTCTGCCCCTACTCACTTCACTCCAGCCCCACTTGAGACACTCCAGCCTCGAGGCCCTTGCCCTGACTTTTCCTCTGCCCAAAATGCTTTTCTAATGACCAGGAAATTGGAGAAGGAGAGGTCCCTGAAAATGTGGCGTTCTGCTCCCTGGAGACCATCCGGTTCACACACTCCAGGCTGATGCCTCAGCCACAAATACTAAGCATAGTCACCTGGATATCAAGTCCCCTCCTGGGACAAGGGATGCTGAACATCTTACTTGAGAATGTGAAAGTAAGCTGCACCAAGAGCACAAACACACAATCCAAAATGAACTTAAATCAAACTGCAAGTAACCAATGGCCCCTGTCTTGTGTTATGCCATCTGGTTCTTTAAATTTTTACCTATAGAAATCAATAGGCATAGAACTTCCCAAGTCAAAAGCATCAATAGCTTCTCTTCATCTACTGAAATAATTGTGTAAATTCCTCAGCCGAGTATCCAGTGTCATCTGTAACATACACTCGACCTACCTGCCTTGCTTTCTCTCCAACAGCACTTATCTTACACTTGTCTAGTTCCTGCTTTCTCCCATACCTGTGACTTTCTATTCTTCACTCTTGGATCATCTGTTGCTTCCACCTGAAATCTGTGCCCACATCTGCCACAATCCTGTATTCATTGTCGAGGCTCTTCTCAACAGGCACAAATCTGTACCCAGTCTCACCAATAAGATGTGATTTCTCTGTCCTTTGAATTTCATTTGAACATCCTTTGGCAATTTACCTGACTTCAGGTTACATTTTAGCATGAGAGTCAAGTCAAAACCTCCCTGTAGACTGAGGGTTTGTCAAAAAATTAAGGTACAGCGTGGGTCCATTTTACAATCTCAGAATGAGGCCACACACCACTCTGCCCTTAGCAGATAACTGAAGACACCTAGAATGAGTTTCTGGGCACTAAAAGACAACCTCCAACCAGACCTTCCTTCTGGACTCTTTGGAAGCACAAGTCATTCATTGTGAACATAGTACATGTGTAAAGTTGTGCACTCAACTAAACACAGCAAATAGAAATGTCAGACTATTTCCCTTAAGTATCCTAGTACTCTTATTCCTTTAGAACACTGAAAAACCTAAAGACATTGGACATTCCCTCATAGCAACCATCAGAAATGGCAAATCCACCACTGACTTCTTTAGATGGGGCATGCTGCTACCATTTTTCACAGTCTGCCAGGGCTGCCTCTTTAACTTATGTCATCTATTGAGCCCCCTAGGCATTTGAATTTGGGAACCCTGGTCCAAATCATGTTTGGCCTTTGCCATTTCAAAAGAAACTAGTATTTGATGTTCTCAGAACAAAAACCCTGCACTTACAACCTTCCAAGGCATTTTTTCACAAGCACATTCCTCTGAACACTAATACTGAGAATCCTGCATGATTTCTTGATGTACTTTCTCTTTTTGAAAAGGTGTCTGCAAGCACCTTTAGAAATTGTAGATGGCAGCACGCAAAGGTAGGATGAAAGTCACTTCAATGAATATAAAAATAAAACAAATTTGTAACATGTGAAAATGTCAAACCCTCATTAAAATACTAGAAATGTCATTGAATAAAAGAGGCTTGGAGATTCACATGGTTAAACTGCAACATGGAGGAACCATATGCGCAGATTTTTAACACATAATCAAAAGAAAAAACTGAACTGGGGACTGTAAGGAAAATGATTTTGCCATATGTACCCCAAAATGTAGTAAATAAACAATGAGCAGAGATATGTTTTTACTCTTTGCATACAACGGCAGGTCCCCAGAGCTGTGCTACAAGTCAACAGTGTGCATTGTATCGAGAAAAAGAACTCATTTTATTTAACATCAAGAACAGAATCCTCTACCAGTGTCTTCTCTAATAGAAATCACCTCCACTGCTAATTTGGAATTTAGAGCAGTACACTTTTATTAAACTATTTACAAATAGCATTTTATATGTCAGAATATATCATCATAAATCAAGCATGTGCTATTTCATTACCCTCCAATAGACTCAGTTCAAAAACCTCAATAGAGATTTTTAAATGCTCTTGCTTCCAATTGTACCCATAATTCCTTGCAGTGCAACTTAATTTAGATATTGAGTATTTCATAAAGTTCTATCTTGACTAACTTAAATAACATTATTATGAAATTTAAATGGAAACCAAACCATGGCAAATGGAAAAAATTAATAAGAACAGTCCAGGGACTTCAGATGCATCTTCAAGTAACAATAGAAAATATGTGGAAAGTCAATAAAGAACACAGAAAAGCAGGCATAGCAAGTGAATATTCACCAACAGTGGCTTCCTGGCTGAAATAAGCAGAACAGAGTTGTGGAAGAATATGTCTATAACAGAAGGGAGTAGCAGGGGGGCATCTGAAGACAAATGGGCATTTATAATTGGATTTTGCAGTCATCTTTGCATATTTCTATCCAGGCGGTATAACTGAATGGATGAGTACAAACCTTAGCATTGAATTTCCTGGTGCTAAAGGACAAGATACTCTTCGTCCCACTCCAATGCTTCACACTGGCACCTAGCATATTGACACAGTGAAAGATCTAAATAGACATGAAACTTGCACTCAGCCTGCTGACTTACTCCCTTTGAAGTGAGGACCTTGCATTGAATCAAGTCATAAAACAAAAATTCAACATCATCAAGCATGGAAATTAAAAAGATCTCCCAGGGAAAGAAAGAAAACACCAACTAAATGAACCACTTTAAACCATGACTAAACTGACCTAAAATTATTAGATCAGAGTAAAATCAGAAACATCAAAATGTTTTCCAAATGAAAGTACAACAATCGTTTGATTAGATTCACTCCCTGGAAAAGAAGCAAAATAGAGAAAGAGGCAAATAATTACATATAAGTCAAACGACAGTGATTATTAAATCATTAGGCAGACTGCTAGTCCTGTTTTGTTGTTTCCACTTACTATGTCCATAAGTGTCCTCAACCTCTGCATGCTGGCTCCTCTAGGTAGCATTTGCTGTAGACGTTCTTACTGGCGCACATGTGTATCTTTTGCTCATTTTGGGTGGCAGTGGCTGGTCGGTGCTGGAAGATCATCCTTGATCAGAGGAAGCGGGTAGAGACCTGAAAGCCAAAGCAGTTTTCAGCAGCTGTTTAATGGGCTTTGTCTGGAGATGAAGAAATCAGGCCAGCTTATCAAGCAGGGATCAGGGGTTTCGATGTGTAAAAAAGAGGACCAAGCAATTCTAAAACACACACATAGAGCAATGATCAAGGCCTGCTGAGCCTGAAGTCAGTTAAAAAGACAAGAACCAGAAAGAAAGCAAAAGAAGTGACAAAACTCAAAAGTTTCAGGCAATCTGTTGACGGTCAGGATACCTAGAATAAACAGAGCTGGCACACTGTAGCAGTTAAATAAATGAGTAAATTAATGGCTATGAATTAAGTGAATGAAAACATTATGGAAGACCAAGGAGTAAAACAGGTATAAAGTAGGGTTAGGGGGAAGTGGGGAGGAAAGACTTTCATAACAAAGGTTAAGTCAGTCTCTACCTGACAGCCATAAGAAGCCTTTCTGGAGATCAGAGAGGGTGATTAAGTGTGACTAGCTGGACAACGCCAATGTGTGTACCCACGTGCACCTTGCTGGCTGCTAGAGGGAATAATGAGAGAGAGAAATAAACTGTCCTTCTGGCCTACGGCCCCTCTGAAATGAAGCAGCTTTCTTCTGGCTCCTTTTCTCCTTTCTTTTTTCAAGTGCCCTTCCATTCCAGGGTCTCTATGCAGCAGACCACAGTAACTGCACCTCCAATGTTCCCCTCCGTCTCACAGGAACTGCACGGTGCTGCTTATTATTCTCCAGGGCCAAGATTCTCTGGGGTCTACCTTACTGCATTCCTCGCCTTGTTTAGGACAAACCGGAGAAAGAAGAGAAAGACAAAAGAAGGCTAATACAAAAAAAGAAGGGTAATACATTTTTAAAGATTGAAGTTGAGCTTTGTCACGAGAAAATAATGGAAATGTTCTGTTAATAGAAATAATGCTGTCCCTCTGTGTCCATCTCTGTTAGTGTCCCTCACCAGGGGTTGGTAAAATAGGGGTAGAGGATTGGTGGGACTCTAAGTTCTGCCCATAGCACTAAGCTCTGCATTTCCTCAGCTACTGACATTACTGGGGGCTGACAATTTGCTGAAAATGGCAACACCTCACCCCTCCCAGAGAGCAGCCTGCAGCTGGTACTTGCTGGCACGTGGGTAATGCTTCAACCTTCCGTCTGAATTCAGGGCCTCTATGAAGGCCATGCTGGGTCCACAGAGCCCTACAGCACTGCATTTGAGCATCTCCCTCTACCAGTTTTAATTGAATCAATCCTATAATTTTCTGTCTCAGAAACTATTTCTTTGTTTGTTTGTTTGTTTTTGTTTTTTGTTTTTTGGTTTGGTGCTGGGGATCAAAATCAGGGCCTTGCATTTGCTAAGCAAGTGCTCTACCACTGAGCTAAATCCCCAGTCCTCTCAGAGACTATTTCCAGGGAACTCAATCTAAAACAAGGGACAACATGCTTGGGGACACATGTCGCATGACTTACACTTAAGAAGAAAAATATACCAGCTGCTATTGTTTGGGAGAGTGTTCACCAAAGGCCCATGTTAAAAGCTTGTTTGCCAGCCTGCACTGCCACTGGGAGGTGGTAGAAACTTTAAGAGGTGAGGCTTAATGGGAGGAAGTTAGGCTACCAAGGGCATGCCCTTGGTGAGGAGACTGAGACCTCAGCTCCTCTCTCTGTCTCTCTTATTTGTTTCTTGGCTGCCATGAGGTGAGCAGTTTCCTCTGCCAACATACCCTACCATGAAGTACTGCCTCACCACAGGCCCAAAGATGATGGTGCCAAGTTACCATGAATTGAACCTCTGAAACCAAGAGTCAAAGTGAATCATGAGTTCACTCTCAGTCATTGTGTCCCCATGTACTTTGTCCACCAGCCCTGTATGCTCTGTTCATCAGCCATTGGCCAGCTAGTGATGACATCGAGACATGGTTAGCCTCAAGAAATGCTTTTCAGCGGTGATCTGGCATTTGAAAAAGCGAAGTTGTTTCTTTCTCCATGGAAAAGAATAGATAACAAAAGAAACCAAGCTATCAAAACAAGGGCAAAGATGCTACCTAGAAATATTTTATGATTTCTCACATTGCTAAGTAACTGGGATGTTTTCTCATTAAATATAGGTAACATATTCTTACAGAACCCAAACAATTTCAGTAACATTATACCCTCAAAAACTCAGCATGAGTAGTTTATGTAAAGCAGTGGATATCTGGGATTTAATGACTATCTTGGGGCTTAGTAAAACTGTGTGGTGTTATTTGGATGACTGTGTCCAGGAATAATTGTTTCATTCATATTGAATACCAGGAAGGCTTTAGGAATTAAATAATTTATATTGAATTAAGTTAAATAATCTAGCCAACACACCTAATGAATCATGAACTGTATTCTGATTGGTGGAGAAGAGACATTAGCCCCCAGAGAGTAGCTGTTTTCTCTACATAACCAACCAGGCATACTACAGCTACATTTGCAAGTTAGCCAATATAGTTGCAAAAGATGAACTGAGTATAAAATATAAATACTGAATTCCCTGGAGTCTGAGCTGACCAGTGCAGACTTGGTAGTGAATACTAAAAAATTATTACAGAAACAATTTAAAGTTAACCCTCAAATTTATAAAACTGATGCAAGTTATGCTGCTTGAGAAATTAACCATGCTGTTCATTATAAGACTGCTAATTACAGTTAGGGAAAAGTGTGCTTTTAGAGCAATATGCTTAACATAGAAATGCTAGATTGATTTTTGTCAATTATTCTCAAAATATTGAGCATCTATGAAGATAGAAGATATAGTCAAGACTTGGAGCTGGGAAATGAAATACACACATGTAAAATCACCTTTTATTTGCTGTAGCCATTTTAAACAGGAAACACAAGAATGTCACATAAAAGCTGGAGAATGAAAAAACAAAATGTGAGGTACTTAATGTATTTTCAATAAATACAAGTCAGCTCAGGGTTTATATGAGCTCTGAACAGTGCATAAATGGAGCTCTGATCACTGTCGGTTCTTCATAAGTGGGGGTTTGAAGCTTTTGATTTCTTCTTGAGGGTCAATTTCTCCTAGGCAAATAGTCACAGCATCACAGTGTCACTGGGTCTGTGGCTGTGGCACCCGGGCTTGACTTTCCTAGCACCAGCAACCAAAATCTGTACAGAAGTGCTCTCCCTTCCATTTCATTCTGAAGGTTTTTTTCCCCTGTAAATTTGTAATCATGAATAAAACAACAAAACATCACTTCCACTAATCATTATGTTTAACAAAGGAATGCGTTACTTGAACAAGGTTTTTAGGATATAAAAATACTTTGCATCACTTTAATCTTTACCTAGCAGGAGAGATCACTGGATTTCCTAAACCTAATTTTGTTTTCTTGAGGGCAGAACATAATTTTCCTAACTTCTTAGGATCAAAAAAACTCTTTGCATACATTCTCACAATTTTCTGTTTGTTTTGACTGGTGCTTGCTGTTATGGTCTGTGCCTAGATGTCCCCCCAAACCCTCATGTTGTCATAGGTGGGGATTTTTCAGAAGTGGCTGGATCTAGAGTGGGTGACAACTAAATTAGTCTACTGACTGGATTGGAACAGTTCTGCTGGGATCAAGAATGTGATGCTAGAATTAAGGGTGGGAGTGCTACCCACTCTAAAACCAGGTAGCCTGGATAAAATATAAGGGACAGAAAGAAGCTGCCTACCTCTTGCTTACTTTGCTGCCTTCTGCCTGTCTGCCTGCCACCCTGCCTTGGCTCCAGCTGACTGTGGACTGAAACCTCTACAGACTGTGAGCTAAATAAATCTTCCCCCTTCAATTTTGGGTATGGGGTATCTTGTCTCAGCAACGAAAGAAAGGTAACTAAGACAGAATTCAGTACCAAGGAAGTGGGGTCATTGCTGTGACTCTACTTGACCCTGTGGTTTAGGAACCTTTGGAGCCAGTTTGTGGGAAGGGAAAGAGTTAGGAAAGGTTTGGAAATGTCGCCTAAAAGAGAAGCCCTGGAAAGCCTTTGTTGGTACTTCTGGTCATGGCTCAGAGGACCAGAATGCTGATGGGAAATTTGCCGGGACAGACCAGGACCGGGAGGTTTCTGCTGGGAAGAAGGACCCCGTTGGCTGTTGGGCTCCAGACTGTGTGTGTTATGGCCTGGCAGAAAGTCTGTCTGCATTTCGCTACTGTCCAGAGACTGCCTGAGACTGACATCAAGGGTGGCAGACTAATCTTGCAAAAGAAATTTCAAGGCAGTCTAATGTTGAGACAGTGGCATGGCTATTGTTGGGGGCTTTTAGCCAAATTTATGTTGAGACTCAAAAGCAAAAAGCCCAGCAGAATGATTCAAACTGTGAATTTGGCCAGAAAGGAAGCTTCAGTAAAGTTGTGGCCAAGGAGAAATTTGGAACAAAGGAGATGGAACGAAGGAGAAATTTGTCGCTGAACAAAGATGGGTCAAAGGAGAAATGTGTCGCTGAAAAGACTAGCAAGAAAAAACCAAGTATTTCAGAAAAAGACAACAGAAAAAAATGGCCTGAGGACATCACAGCAACCAGCAGAACTCCAGACTTTGCAGCCTCAGAGTTGCAAAGGTGAAAGACTTTGCTTTGAGAAGAAAGCCCCAGAGCACCTTGTTCCAGAAAGGTGGTGGCCTTGGGAAGTTGTTCCTTGGAATTTGATTCAGAGTGCTCAGCGATCCAGGCACATGACCCCTACAGACAAGCGAGAAGGAAGCCGGGCTTCTGCTCCAGCTGGCAGCGGACCCTGGCGCCATTCACATGGCCCTGGTTTTAGGTGCATGCAGAATGCAAGAGTTGGGTCAGGAAGCCTTCCACCCAGATTTCAGAAGAAGGCCTGGGAGGCCAGGCAGTGTGCCCCTGAGAGGGTGGTGTGTGAAGCTGTGAGTATGAGGCCGAAGGTGCACTGGAGACCCCAGAAGTTTGGAGATGACAGGAACGTGGATCATCAAACTGCAAGGAGGGAGCAGACTCAGCCCAAGAGAAAAGCCATGGGAGACCACCACCAGAAGTGCCATAGGGGCTGGGCTACCCAAGCCGTTTGGAGTTCAGACTTTGCCACAAATTGTCTCTGATGCTGCACGTGGAACTATAGGTCTTAGTGTTTGCCCTGCTGGATATTGGATTTACTTTCCTTTCTATCCCCCTATTTGTACCTTTGGAATGGAAATGTTTATCTTGTGCCATTGTATGTTAGAAGTGTTTAACTTTCTTTTCATTTGTACCGGGACATGCAGCTGAGAATTTGCCTTAAATCTCAGAGAAGACTTGGGACTTGGACTTTTCAGCAATGCTGAAACTGTTAGGACTTTGGCAACTCTTGGAGATGGACTAAATGCCTTTTGCATAAACGGATGTGCATGAGTCTTTGGGGGTCCAGTGGTGGAATGTTATGGTCTGTGCCTAGATGAGGCTTTGGCCTCATGATGTCATAGGTGGGGCTTTTCAGATGTGGCTGGATCTAGAGTGTGTGATTACTAAATTAGTCTACTGATTGGTCTGACATAGTTCTGCTGGGATCAAGAATGTGATACTAGGATTAAGGGTGCTGGGATTAAGAGTGGGAGTGCTACCCACCCTAAGGCCAGGAAGCCTGGATAAAATAAAAGGGATAGAAAGAAGCTTACCTACCCTCTTGCTTCTCTTGCTGCCTTCTGCCTGTCTGCCATGCCACCCTGCCTTGGATCCAGCTGATTGTGGACCGAAATCTCTACAAGCTGTGAGCTAAATAAACCTTTCTTCCCTTAACATTGGGTATCAGGTATTTGGTCTCAATAATGAGAGAAAAGTAACTAAAGACACTTACTTTTCTTTCTTTAACAGAAGTCTTTACTTACCTCTCTGCCATTTATCCACAGAATGACTATAATTATCCTTCCAAATGTCTGGCTCAAAGCCCCCACTACTTCACTTTCAAGCAAATCTGCATCTGTTTTTAGCACACATTTTCCTCATTTCATGGGGTGGATACACTTATTAGAAATTGGGTATGACAGATACATTGCCACAGGGGAACAAAACTGGGGGTGCCTCTGCAAATTACACTTAAGAAATTAGAAAAACACTTAACATCATTTACTCAGAAATGCATTTTAATAAATGTTAGTTGTATTACAAACAAGAGAACCAGGAAATGTTCTAATTACCAGTGTCATGTGGGCAGAGAATGAGAAAAGAAAATAAAATCCAGGAAGAGGCTGAATAGGTCTCTTGCCTTACTTTTCACTCATATAATCTAGCCTCTTTCTAGACAGCCTCAAAAGTGATGAGCTTGCAATTCTGTAATAGCAGTGAAGTGAAAAAGTGATATCTAGCCAGGCATGGTGGTGTACACCTGTACTCCCAGCACTCTAGGGGGGCTGAGGGAGAAAGATCACAAATTCAAGCCCAGTCTGGGCAATTTAATGATTTAGCAAGGCCTTGCCGCAAAATGAAAAGTGAAACAGGGCTGGGAATGTAGCTAGGTATGAAGACCCTTCATTCCCAGTACCAACAAAATTCTGGCCAACAGAATACAACGAATTATCAAGAAGATTATACACCATGACCAAGTAGGATTCAACCCAGGGATGCAGGGATGGTTCAACATACGCAAATCAATATATGTAACACACCACATCAACAAAGTCAAAGACAAAAATCACATGATCATCTCAATAGATGCAGAAAAAGCATTTGACAAAATCCAACACCCGTTCATGATAAAAACACTACAGAAATTAGGAATAGA
>PVJO010011993.1:0-57372 GCA_004026905.1 Hystrix cristata | reverse complement strand
CAATCACTTTCCAAAAGCCTCACTTCTCATCACGATATAGTAAGTTTCTACCCTCTTCATACTTCACACTAGGGATCAAATTTCCACACGTGAACACTTGGAGGACACATTTGAACTGTATCCACAGCATAGCAAGCAGACAGCAAATATTGTGAGGTTGGTGGGACAGAGAGTCTCTTGTAGCATCTAGTCACTTCTGCGATTGTAGGACAAAAGTACCTGCAGGTAATATACAAACAAGTAAATATGATGTGTCCCACCTAAACTTTATTAGTGAGTATTACAATTTGAATTTCATATAAGTTTCCCATGTTGCAAAACATTATACTTGTTTGATTTTTTTCCACAGCCATTCAAATGTTCCCAAATCACTCTTAGTTCATGGGCTACAGAAAAACAAATAGAGGGTCAGATTTAGCTTGCAGGTAGTAATTTGTCTACTGTTGTTCTAATGGAAAGAGAATAATCCCAGTGTGTGAAGAATATGTGAATATTATCCATGTCATGAGTCAAAGGCCATACTAATTTAATTCTCTGGACTAATTTAATATATCTGGACCTCTATTCTCTCATCTGTAAATGGCGGGGGCAGGGGGGGAATGTTGACTTTACATGGTTTTTTAATAAAAGGATTAAATAAGAAAAATAACACTAAAAAGTGTTTTTCTAAGGAATTAAGAGGCACATGGATAAGAGATACACTGAAGGAAGATTAGACGAAAGGTAGAGATTCAGGAAACAATTGTTCTCTGGCTGAAATATAATAGCCACTTAATAAGAAAAGGCTGTTTGTTATTATTACTATTAGGAGTACTGTCATTTGAAGAATAGTTCTAATTTATAGAGAGAAATAACAAGCACCAACAACAGATGCAGAAAAGGGAAGTAAAAATAAGGGGGAGCTAAAGAGGAGAGTAAAACGTAGTGGGGGAGAGAGAAAGAAAAAACCATAAGAGTATAGAATTCCAAAATCCTCCCCAGCTATGATCTCTCTCCCAGACCCCAGAAATGACTTGTCCTGTTCTCTTCTGGAATACTTTCATCATGCTATCCCACCGGCATCTCAAGGAGTGCACGGCTTAAATGAATTTATCTCCCTCTAATTTAACTCTTCTGTTCTCCAACACTTTCATGTCTATTGATAATACCTCCAAGCTCCAGGCATCTATGTCATATTTGATTCCTCCCTCTTTTTTACTCTTAATCTTTCTGGGTTTACTTTGAAATTTTCCTAGGGCCCATATTCTCCTAGCACTCTCTCTTAAACTCTGCCAATAGTCTGCCATTCCTGCCAACCTTTCCATGGGCTGTCAGTATCCTAGTCCCCACTCTGACATGTCTTTTCTACAGTCCATCATCTACAGAGGTTGTCCCAATCAGAACTGAAAAACAACACTGTGTTCCCATCAGTATAGAATAAGCCCTCTTTGATCAGAAGATGCGATCCTCCAGAATTTGCCCTGATTTTCTACAAAATCCTCAGCTACTCCATCTATCTCTCAATCCCTGGTATCTGTGCCTCCCTCCACCCAAACTATCCTACTCTTCTTTACATTTTTAAATCCTCAGAAATTTTCAAGGTCTAGAATAATATTTCACTCCAGAATAAATATTTCAAGTATTGCCTGAAAATAATCTTCACTAACTATCCTATGAATTTCCATAATGCTTACCTATATGTTTAGCTTATTAGTTATCGATTGCTGTCTTTGTGTTACATTTGCACATGTTTTATCATTTGTACTGACTGCTCCAGTGATTCTCAAACAGAGGATCTGTTTTGCTCCCTGAGGAACATTCAGCAATGTCTGGAGATGATTTTGATTGTTACAAACTGGGGGACTGGATTGCTACTGTCATCCAGGAGATTGAGGCTAGAGATATGTACTATTAAATGTCTTGCAACACACTGAACAAACCCTCCCCCACACCAGCACAGAAATGTTAATAGGTGCAAGATTAAGAAACCCTGCACTGGACTCTAAATTCTTGATGAAAGGATTTCATAACTGAGTCCTTTGTTTCCTGTAATTCATAACCCAGTCATATATGGTCTTGCTAAGTACATATTTCCTGAATTAATGAAACAATAAGAGTTTTGGAGGACTATGCACAATCCTGAGGGATGACATGGAATGTTGCCTCCAATAGCATATACACATATGTATACAGTACAACTACTTCACTAGTCTGCGAACATTCAGGATTTTTCAATATCTGCAGGTTTCATGCTGACAGTTAGTGCAGGCAATGCAACTGTCTGCTGCAGGGGGTCTCCTGAGCACTGTTGATCTGATGGTTTAAGTTTTTGAAAAAGCCTTTCAAAATAACTACCAATTCTTCCATAAAACATAAAATGATGCTTTGTTTTCTCCTGGCATTTTAACACTTAAGGCAGCTACCTTGATTCTGAGTGATTCTACCTTTATTTTAAGCAAAACAAAGTCATCACATCCTACAAACTTGGCTTATCTCCTCTAGCAAAGCCTGCAGCTAAACCATCCTAGAAACCCTCAAAATTTGAAGACTTTCATGAACTGTGTTTCTGAGGCATTACTCATATATTGTTCAAACAACCCTTGTATTTAAGAAAAGAAAGACATCCTTGTTCGGTTTTCTACTGGATTTCACTCACTGGAATTTAAGCTTGTTTCTTGTTCATCTCTTCTTAGAAACAGACAAGGTAGTATAATACAAATCACAGCAACAATAACAACTAAGTTCTTCTGATCTATACAGCACTTATACTAAAAGTGACTTACCGTTTATTGAATTAGCAGTGTAATTGCCCGCACGGTGTTCAGGGCTGAAACTTCAGTCTCTTACATTCTCTTTCCCTTCACCTGCTACATGGTGATGTCAGAAGAAACATTCATTAGTCATTCTTGCTAGATCCTGGTTCTAAGTAATGATGACTTTTAGTTTGTTTGATAATGTAGAGATCATCTATTCTTTTATCCATTAATGTAAAATACCATTGGTTCTTGGTAATTGGATTTGAACCCAATTATATCCTGGGAAAATCTGAATTTGTTCAATAATTTTCCAACTCTCAGAGCTTACTTCTCTCTTATGAAATCCTTTCCCCAGTTATTTCTTACATTTCATAGAAAATAAATATTGTAAAATCACTGTTTCTGATATAAAATATCAAACTACGAAATAAAATTTGTAAGAATTTATGATGTACGTATAAATATAGAGAGAGATCTTTCAATGCAAGGGTTAATTTAAAGAATTTCTCACCTTCATAAATGGTATGAGTTTTGAGAAGTATTATTGAAGTTTGCATATGAAAACATAAATAATATGTAAAAATTTGCTACCAAAACATCCAATAGCTTATTCAGTATCCTGGTGGCTTCGATCCCCCAGTATGAAAGCATGTTCCCTCTGAAATGAGATTTCTATTCCCAGGTGTTACTGGTGAAGCTTTGCCTGTGATGGAGGGTCATGGGATGGGATGCTATTGCTAAGCAACATGGTGAAGCTGCGGCTCATATGAAGAGTCAATGACTTGAGGCGAAACCAGGTAAATTTTTTAATTTTAAATTTTTAAATTTTTAAATTTTTTTGTATCTTCAAAAGAAAATTTTCTGAATTTGATTCTTTTAAAAATATACTATGATCAACACTAAGGAAAGCTTTCCAGTTTTTATTTCATAGAGCTTCTAGCTACGGTTATCTATATTATATTTGTAGGGTGCCATTTCTCAAATGTTACTGCATACTTTACAGCACTTTGCTGCACTAGCTCATAGAATTCTCTGAACAACCTGATCAGGTAGTATCTGTTATTACTCCTATTTTGCTGAAGCAAAAACTGAGGTTAGAGGTTAAAGGTTAAGAGGTTTGTCCAAGTTAATATACCTAAGAAGCACCAAGAGCAGGTGAGTATTTGAGTCCAAGCATGTCTAATTCCAAGCCCCATATTTCTCAAGGCTACCTGGTGCTCTCAGTCTTGCACCAGGATAATAGCAATATATGCCATTAGATTATCTCAGGTCCCTTAAAAATACCTAAAAGTGTTGTGAACTTAAGACTCTATAAAGACAGGAAAAGTAAGAATTGAGATAAATTGAACTTGTATTTTCAAAAGAATTGTATACAATTGCAACACTTTGTTAAAATACATGTATATTTACACATGCATATATATTATGTATATATGTTATGCATATATTTGTATACAAATATAAAATATATATTTCATGTTACAAAAGCCCAAGAGTCCAGTTCAAGCCTCAATACCTTCATTTCATGTTTGTCCTTGGAAAAATTACTTGAATTTTCTAACTATTCTCATTTCCTCTTGTGTAATGGGGATAATAATGGGATTTATTCCACTGGGTTGTTTTTGTGGCAATTAAATGAGATAATTCTCTGAAGTGTGATAAAATATAAATAATTTTACCAGCTGGTACCAGAGTTATACTGAAAGATGAAACTGTGTGTGCACAAAGATAGTTTACCAAGCTGCTAGAGATGGGGCTTGGGCTAAGGATGGAACAAAATAAGAAAACAATAGAAATTATAAACTTTGGTGCACACAAAAGAAATAGAGTTTGAGGGAAGCAGAGAAGGACAGAGGAAAGGAAGCCAGGAGAATAGAAGGGGAAGCTGGGTGCCTTGGGAGAAAGTACCAGGAAGAGAACTTCCTCAGGGTGAAAAGGCCTATAAGTTTCAATAAGGACATCAGTGTCTGCCACCCACTGTTAGGTTTTCTCTCTGTGACACACACCTCCTCCACTACTCCAAGCTTCCAGCACTCTCCTGGCTGAAATCCCTCCCGTGGCCTTGCTCTGCTCTCTCGGAGAATCCCAAGTACTCAGGGGCCCGTAACTCCTAGAACCTCAGATCTCTGTGATTTCTAGTTTCAGCTCCTGCTGGCCCAGCCTGCCTCACCCACGCCATCCACACTGATCTCCTCTTCAGGAGGCTGGGCTGGCTCAGAGCCACTTTGCATTTGTTGTACCTGCCTAGAATGCTTGTCTCAGATAGCAGCAAGGCTGACTCCTAATATCACACAGGCTTCCCCTCACAGGCACCCCAGCACTGGCTCAGAGGAGCCTGCTGCAAAACGAAGCCCCAGTTACTCTCCTGCTCTACTGGACTTAAGCTTTCTCTCTCTTCCTCTATCTTGTTGCCTTCTGTTTCTCTTATGTCTATCCCTTATATAAAGCACTTACATATATAATTTTACTACACAATTAATTAATTATTGTGCCTGTCCTTGCCACCACAGCGTCAGATCCACAAGGACAGAGAGAGTATGTTCGATAATAGAACCTCCCCTCAAACAGTGTCTGGTGCCTCGGAGATGCGCGACATATTATGTTTGTTGGATCAGTGAACCAAGGATGTTGATAAAAGCAGTAGTAATGAGGTGATTAGTGTTCTTGTTGGTTTTTGGGGTTTTGTGCCTAAATCCATAAATTCTCAATATTTCTTTGTTTCACCAGTGATGAGTCTTGGCCCCTAGAAATGTATTTGTACAATACTCTGAAATGCATATTACCTGAAATGCAGATTTTTATCTCTGTGACATGGAGTCCAACAGTTATGTTTCCATTTTATTTTGTATTCTTCACCTTGATATTACCTACATTTGAGTTATGTGGGGTTGGAAGATGAAATGCCTTGAAAATGTGTCTCGCAATATCTGCACATGCCCCCTTCTTGGTACTGAAGTAGTGGAAGAGGTTCATAAATACCAGAGCAATTAAGCCACAGGATTACTAGTGATCTAAAACATTTGCCTCTAAAGAGTTTTAGTAAGTGAAACAGTAACCAAATAAAAAACAGAAATATTTGTTGTACTATAAAACATGACTTCAAATGCTCTCTGAACCACACAAAAAAAATTAATCAAATTGCTTTAGAATCCCATCTTCTTGTATTACTTTGTTTTATAATCCCAAAGATTATCACACAAGTTGTCATTTATTTTATGAAACTGACTTTAAAACAAATGACTCTTGACTACTTCCAAAATTCAAGACAGTCCCTAATGAAAGAAATCTATTAATATATTCAAAAGAATGTGCTGTAAATTTTTCAATTAATTCCAAAGAGACAAGTCCAAAAATGTTTTAAAAGAGGCATCATATTCTTAATGGATCGCTTCCCAATGTGGCCATTCAATTAAATGCACAGATTTTGCTAAGGTTTCTAATGTGTAGGCAAATTCCCCACAAGGTCAACATTGAACCTAACCGTTGAATTTGATTCGGTTCTTGTCCAATTCAGTTTGCAACCAGAATTGTGGAAAGAATTACAGTAAGTTTGTGAAGTGAGGCATCACTCTACTTTAAAATGAACTTATACACCTCCCAAATTTAAAGACCCAATCCAAAAATGGGCAACTGAAATGAATAAACACTTCTCAGATGAAGAAATAAAAATGGCAAATAAATACATGAAGAAATGTTCAACATCACTAGTCATTTGAGAGATGCAAATCAAAACAACGTTAAGATTCCACCTCACTCCAGAAAGAACCGTGTATATGGAAAAATCAACCAATAACAAATGCTGGCGGGGCTGTGGGGGAAAAGGAACACTCCTCCACTGTTGGTGGGAATGTAGACTGGTCCAGCCACTGTGGAAATCAATATGGAGATTCCTCAAAAAACTACAACTGGAGGTTCCATTTGACCCAGCTATTCCTCTACCGGGGATCTTCCCAGAAGAATTAAAATCGTCATACCACAAGGACGTATGCACCGCCATGTTCATAGCAACACAGTTTGTAATAGCTAAGTCTTGGAAACAACCTAAATGCCCAACAACAAACGAATGGCTAAAGAAAATGTGGTTTTTCTATACAATGGAGTACTACACTGCCATAAAAAAGGATAAACTAGAGTCATTAGTATATAAATGGATGTTTCTTGAGAACATACTTTTAAGTGAAATAAATCAGACATTCATGAGCACACATCGAATTGTTTCTCTGATATGAGAAACTATAACTGTAAATAAGGACAAAGAGATGTAATAGATATTATATAAAAGGAGGATGGTGTGCAGAGGAGAGGAATACTAGAAAGAAAGAAGGGGAAAAGCAGAAAGGCAACAGGGGAAAGAGAGGGGAAAGGGAAAATATGGAAAATGATGAATGAACCTGCTGTAAATAGGGAGGGAGGGAGCAGGGGGAGAGGGGGGAGAACCAAGATGCGTCATGTATAGGTACAGAATAAATACAATGAATGTGACCATTGTATGTAGAATGTACCAATACATGTTCTTGGTTTAAAATTAAAAAAAATAAAATGAACTTATACATATTTTGTTTTGTGGCACATTGAACTTTCATACATATATATGTATCTATATCTCAGTGAATTAAAAATGGTTCGTTATAAGTTTTACAAATAATTTGTAACAGAACTGTATATCCCATGGGGGAGAGATTACCTAATTTGGAAATGTATGGTGCTGGATTAAACATTTTAAACTATGCAAATAGTTACAAAAATTAATTTTACTACAGTATTCTATGGCTCCATTAATTCTCTTCAGGTTTTTACTTTAAAAATAAGCCTTCCTTAAAAAAATAAGCCTTCCTTAAAAAAAAAGCCTTCCTTAAAAGGATACTTACTCAAGAAATCCCTGATTACATGATATTATAAATAATAAATCTACTAAGAAGAAGAAAGGGAAGGGAAAGTAAGAAAGAGAAGGGGAAGGAGGAGAGAGGTAGACAGCAAAGAAAGAAAAAAGTAGGGAGGAAAATTAAATCAGAAATAGAGTTTCATTTCCAAAACTGAAGATTTCTAAATTCCAGCCAATATTCCGGTAATCTCACATAGTGTTCCTATGGTTTGAATGTGTCCCTTGAAGTCTGTGTTCTGGACACTGAGCCTCCATGTGGTAGTGTTGAGAGGTTGGACTTTAAGAGGTGGGCAATATATGGAGAGTGCCACCCTGTGAATGGATGAGGGCTGTTCTTGTTGAAGTGGCCCCTGCTATGGTTAGATCTAGAATGTCCCTCCAGGTTTGTTCAGAGGGGGGCTTTGGGAACATGATTAGATCCAGGGTTTGCTACACTGATCAGTGGAATTCACTGATGAGTTCATAGCCAAATGCAATGTTACGTAGGGCCTGATCAAAAATGAAGATCAAGGGTTGGGGTTTAGCTCAGTTGTAGAGCACTTGTCTGGCAAGGGCAAGGACCTGATTTCGATCCCCAGCACCCCTTAGAAAATGGAATCACTAGGTGCATGACCCAGAAGGTGTAACTTCTTCTCCATCTCCTCCCTTCATGGTCTCTGTTTCCTGGCTGCCATGGCCTGAGCACCTATTCCTCCACCATGCCCCTCTGCCATCCCGTTTCTGTCTTGGAGCTTGGGATTGAAACTGTGAGCTAAAATAAGCCTCCCCTCCTTTAAACTGCAGATGTCAGGTATTGCATCTCAGTGCCTGGAAAGTAACTAGGGCTCTTCTGTTTCTGTGTTCTGTTCTCTCTCTCCACGTGCGCCTTCCACCATGGCATAATACAGAAACAACCCTTGCCAGACACAAACGCTCCATCTTGGACCTCCTAGACTCCAGAGCCATGAGCCAAATAAATTGTTTGAAATTTACCCTTTCTGTGCTATTGTGTTACAGCAGCAGAAAACAGATTAACACAATATCCACTACAGGGGTTGGGGATTTAGCTCAAGTGGCAGAGCACTTGCCTAGTGAGCGCAAGGCCTGGAGTTCAATCCCCAGCAGCACCACTCCCACCAAAGATATCTGCCAATATTCACTACAAAAATTTTAGTAAATCAGAAATATTTATCAGTTCTTTAGAGATTAATTTCCAAATTTTATTGATAATAAATAAGATGTGCATATCTTTTGAGCTGTTATTATGTTTATAATTTGAATTTAGTAGTCATTTTGCCCAGCCTGGCCAATTCCTTTAAGCTAACACTGGTGTTTTTTTCTCATGACTTTAGTGGGAAACTTCAAATAATTTACCAGCCAATTCAGTCAAAAGAGGCAAATGGGGGTAATACATAAGTTCATTTGCTGTGATCTCAGAAAAAATTACAAAGGTATATCACACAGACAGTAGCATGGGAAACTAATGGAGAAAGTGGGCTTAGAAAGTTCCTTGTACCGCAGCACGTGCCCCTTTAGCATTCTGCTGAGGCGCGTTTGTCTTCATCGTACGCCAGGAAGACTTTTCATAATGGACCAGTAAATGAACTTCAGAGTATTTTAAGGAAAAGAAGATAACTATTAATAGTGGGATAGCTTCAAGCTGAACTCAAAAGCACTTTTGTGGAGGCAAGTATCACAGAGGCTTCTACTTACTAGAGAATTCAAGGGAGAAAGAGGCTTCATTCTGTTACAATGAAGAGAATGCTTCTTACACCGAGTTGTTTCAGAGATGCGAGTTGCTCCAGGAACCCAGAGCTGGTTACAGAACGCTGGTCTCAAAACTGCCACTGGGGAAAACGGAAACTATGTAAAGCTTAAATATAGTCCCTCGAAGTTCCCCAGGGCTTTTCTTTATGCCCAAGGCATTCTGATGGAAACAGCCTCCAGAGACAACAGTATTGTTCTGAAAATTAGCCTCATCTTTTTGCAACATTGAGAAAAATACTTACACATGTTAGTTCTTCTGCTTCTGCCTGCTTTTTGAGTAAAATTTATTTTAAAAATATTTTATTAGCCAGGTGTGGTGGCACTTGTAATCCCATCAATCCAGGAGGCTGAGGCAGGAAGATTGCAAGTTTCATCCTAGCCTGGGAAATTTAGTGACTTAGTGACAACCTGTCTCAAAATAAACGATAAAATAGGCTGGAGAGATAGCTCACTGTGAAGGCCCTGCGTTCAATCCCCAGTATTGAAAAATTTTTTTTTCTTCGTCTTCCAATTAGTTAACCTTACTAAATTTTGCTAACCTTATAAATTTTGCTTAAATTATTGATTCAACATTTTAGCAGTGTTAAAACTTTATAGTCAAACTTATATATGAATCATTTACAACATGTGTTTATTGACCCCCTACAAGGAACTGGGGAAAACATCAAAAAGCCCTTCACCCTTAAGAAGCTTCTTTGGGGAGGAGATGGACTATTAAAATTAATAAATAAACAATAAAAAGAGTAGGTGGCACTAATGCTACAGAGAAAAAAGGGTGGTATGATAGAGAAGGACAGAAGCCTGTGCTAGACTGGTCTTCCTCTAAAGGGGCAATAGTTGGGCTGAGAAATGAATAAAAAGGATCCAGACCTGCAAAGATCAGGAAGAAGAATCATTTCCGACAGAGGGGGACAGCCAGTACAAAGTTGCTAGTGCAGAATAAGGTGGCAAGTTCTAGAGAAGGAAGAAAGTCAAGCTTGGGAAGTGAGTAGAATATATCATACTCTAGAAATCAGGAGTTACTGCTACACTGTTAATTGAATTGGGAAACATTAATGGGTTCAATTTTCATCTGACTTCTGACCCCTTCCAATTAGTTTTTCTTTCTCTAATGTGTCTCCTTTAAATATAGCCTGAATTTCACTGTTAATTACTAAGATAATCTATTAATTGATCCAAATTCCTTGTTTAAAAAACATATACCATATATTTATGAAAATTTTCATCTTGACATTTACTGACCTCCAAAAGCTTACACTAACCAACCTTACCACTTTGTCTCTCCACTGCTTTGCATCTTCTCCTCTAGCTAAAGCTTTGCTTCTATACTCCTTTTATTTTATCCTTTTGATCTGTTTTTCACGCCATTCCCTATTATCCAGCATGAAGGTTTTCCTCCTCCCTACATATTCATACCAATTTCTATCAGAAGTCTTTCTGTAACTAGCCAAAGAAAACCCAACACAGAACGGCTCAAATAAAGAGAAACTTCTTGACTCAAGTAGTTCAGAACTCCAAAGGGTTTCAAACTTCAGGCATTGCTGACTCAAAGGTTCATGATGTACTTACTCTGGGATTATCTTGATGCTATATGGTTCTTTGTGCTTGCTTCATCCTCTGGTTGGCTTCCTTCATGATAGCAAAACTGACTGCAAGTATTGTAGAGTCTATACCGGATTGAATAGTGTTGCCCCCAGCAACTTTCTCTCTTTGCTCTTGTGATGGTGCCTACATCAACCATGAATCCAAGAAACAGCCCCAGCCAGACCTGCAATAATGACTCTACATTTAAAGCACATGGGACAATGTAGAGGAGGGAGCCCCACAGAAATCCAGGCTACTATTGTTGGAATTGAAAAATTTGAAGTAAGTGCTAGAAAGGCAACCCTGAGATATGTATGTTGCATGGAAAAAGGTTTCTAAAACTATGAAAGGAGAAAAGGTGAATATGTACGAGTTAGGCAACTAATGTTGGCCACCACACCATCCATCCCAGTGCTTATTAGCTCCCACCTCTTCCATCATCCGTCTCCAGGTTATTCCAACCAGAAGCAAATGCTCCCTCTCAGGATTTCTACAGCACTTTTTACACTCACTGACATTTCACATTTACTTTATAGTCTTAATAATAATATTTTATGTGTATATTTTTAATCCCCTGATCTAAACACTTAAAATTACAATATGTGTTACCCTTCTCTGTGTATTACAGTATACCTAGTGTGTCACCTTGGCCAGAATATTTTATGCTCAATAAAAATCTATTGCTTAATTGAGTGGTTTCTAAAAAGCACAAAGAACCAGGCTGACTTTAAATGAGAAATAGAGATACAGATTCAGGTCAGTAATTCAGCTCTTTCTTGTAATAGAAGTCTCCCTTGCTTATTACCTCCCAGGAGTCTTTAATGCAGGTATGTTGGAGATTCATCTGTATTTAATCAAATGGTTAGATTTTGAACCTAATTAAATAGTAAGAAGCACTAATAATATATGACTTGGCTAATATGTTGAGTAAAATCTGGACAAGATACAAAAACCAAGGCAGTAAAAAAATTTTCATTACGGAAGCTGAATAAGGTAAAGAAGACCTTAATCATAAAAAGATCTTTACGATGTTTTCTAGCTTAAAAATATAAATCACAGCCATGCTTGTCCATTCCAACTGTAGATTTTTCAGCATATTCTAGGGCTAATCTAGCTGTCATACTGCATGTTTTAACATACATGCATGTTCCATTGTTCAACACAAATCATTGAATTTTCTTACATTTGAAAATGATTATATTGTGTTCAATAGCAGAAACTTTAAGAATGATTTCTTATCTAAAATCTTAGTGATATAGCATGAAGTTTGATAATTAGTTTGAGAGAATTGTGACCACTTTGAAGATATCTTGAGGACATCTGAAATTTTCTCTATAAATGAATTCCGGTAATTCTGATGGTTATTATAGTTACTTTTAATGAGGACTGTACTAGTCTAGATACATGCCCCAAAGTAACAAAAGTTGTATATTTTCATGGAGAAGGAACTAGGTAGTTAAGTCGTTTAAATCTGGGATAAAATATCTACATGTAATCATCTTATTTACTCATTGAGAGAAAAAAAAAATTGGACAAACACTCTCCCAACACCCTTCCTCTAGGTTAGTGGAAATAATAAAGCCTGACTGGAGTGCTGAAAATGTGTGGCTACTTATTTTTCACTTTAAATGAGCTTTGGTCCTATTTTTAAAGCATTAAAACCAAGGAGAAGTTGGGCTTCAACAAGGATTTAAGTCCCAAGGAGCATCCAACATTCTCTGGCCATGTTCACGTCACTACACAGAGTAAGGCAAGATTACTTATTGCCTATGTTAGTCTGCTTTTCATTACTGTGACAAATACCTGTGATAATCAATTTAAGAAAGAAAAGTCTTCTTTTGTCTCATGAATTCAGAAGTTCCAGTCCAGCATTGTTAGACCCTGTTGCTTTGAGCCTGTGTGAGGCGGTGTATCATGACAGGGAACATCTGGTAGAGCAGCCCGGTTACTTCACGGCAGTTAGGAAGCAGAGAGAGAAACAGCAAAGGCCTGAGTCCCAGTATCTTCTTTAAGGGCATAACCCAATTTGGAACAGGAGAATGAGGCGGGTTACCTATAATGCAGGCTTCATTACCTAGGCCACTTTGAGAAACAGTAGAATGCAGTGGTGGAGGAAGCTGTAGGTTTATCCAGTCCCAGTACCAGCTCTACCTCTTGCTGTGTGACCTTGAGAGTAGCCTAGCTTTTCCCAGCTTCAATTTTCATATCCGTAAAATGACAGTGATAACAGTACTTACTCTGCAGGGTGGTAGTGAAGATTAAATGCTATAATCTATAGGAAGCTGCTAGCAAAGAGCCCAGAACATATTAAACATTCTATGAGTGTGAGCTCCTATTACCGTTACGAGGGGGAAGCCAGTCTGCACTGAGCCCCCTCTCCATCCTCCGGCCTGGAGCTGTCAGCCCATCGTGCAATTATCTACAGACAGAAAAGGCTGCTTCCCTTAGTTCTCACTTCCTCCCTGTCATTTTGCTTCTAGAATGGTTGATGTCAAAAGAGATGAAAATAATAATGTATCTATTTACATAGCATTACCCTTATTTCCTTTCTTCCCTCAGAAACACTCTAGTATTATCAAATTAGTCGCATTTTGAAGATGACATCCACTAGAACTAATCAAACTCCACAGTTTTTATTCCTTGATATTACTCTGGATTCTCGCCCATCAGTGTAACAGCTGCACTATTTTACAGGAGGCTGGGAATGCTCTTGCTGCAGACATTCAGCGCATGGTGACTGCAGTCATGTTTACTGAATATTAATACCCTGTATGTGTTATGTGGTTTAGCTTTCTAATGCCAACTCTCATTCACTGCAAAGAATAAGTCTGCTGAGAGCATAGGCATTTCTGCTTATTCCAAAATCTTGCTCTCCCCAGTTGTCTGTTGATCTTTTAGCACTGAATTCTCACTTACCACATTTCTAAAGATACCCAGCAAAAGAGAACCATTTACATTTTAAACCTCTTGTGGATACTGTGATTTATAATAAGATAGGTATATTTGGTGTTTGTCCACTTCCTGGCACACAACTCTTAGAACCTTTGGAGTCCCTGGGGTACTTACTAAGTGTCTTCTGTTGGCTAACAAGAGGGTTGGTGGCTGGGAGTCCTTAGGGGGCTCAGGATGAGCTTGTTCACTGGAAAGCTCAAGGCACAATTAGAAGGTCAGGACTTTCTTATCTCCAGACTCTAAGGAGAAAGGCTGAAGATTAAATTGATCACCAGTGGCCAGTGATTGAATCAATCATGCCATGAATGAAGCTTCTAGAAATACCCAAAAGGAGCAGATTTAGGTGGGGAGCTTCCAAAGATGGTTGGATGGGTGGTAGTTTCTGAAGAGTGGTACCCTGCCAAAGAGGGTATGAAAGCCCTGTGCCTCTCTCCCATAATTTGACCTATGAGTCTTTTACTTCTGACTGTTCGCTTGTATTCTTTATTATTAAATGGGTAAACATAATTAAAGTATCTTCCTGCATTCTGTGAGCCATTCCAGCAAAAGAATTGAACCCAAGGAAGGGTTCATAGAATCCCTGATTTGTACCAGTCAGAAGTATAGGTCACGACCTGTGATTGTCACTGGTATCTAAAGTTGGGGTGGAGGAGGTCTTAGTAGGAGTGAGCCCCCAGGAAATGGGACACTATCTCCAGGTGAATGGTATGAAAATTGAATTGAATTGGAGGACACTCAGCTGGAGTTGGCTGAAGAACCTGCTAGAAAATTGCTTTGGTTGGTTTGGGGGAAACACACTCACACACCTGCCATCAGAAATACTGAGTGACTAAGAAAAAAGAGAACAGTGTAAGAAAAGAAACACTTTGGTGTCTCTGGAGTACCAAACGAGTCTTTGAGCATGGCATAATCTTCTAACAACGGAGTACTGCTTGAATTTTGTCACCAATTCTGATGTGTCCTGTATATTTCTATGTCCTTTGTGTTTGAGATGTTACTGGCAGTGTTATTTTTCTTGCATACAAATGTCTCTGAAAGGCAGGTGTAAAACCAAATGCCCTTGCCTCCTCCCCTGCATCTCAATAATTCTCACAATGTCTGCATGACAAATGAAAGCATCATTCTTTACGTACTTTTTGTACATGATAGAAAGCAGCTAAACATTTGATATTATTTGGATTGAAGTTTCAGATGTTTGACCTAACTTGTGTGTTTAGATTTTGCTTTTTATCTGAAAGTCTTGATGGATTCCATTTAGAGCCTGTATTTATACATAGCATTCAAGTGATAGAAAAAGTGATTAAATTCAAGGCCACCCAATGAGAGGTGCCTTTAAAAAAAGTTATAATCTCTTGAGAATAAAAATCATTTTCAGATTTTTAAACCAACTGCTTACTATTGCTAATGATTACAGGGCTCTCTCTTACCCCCCTCTTCTTTCTCACTCTCTCTCCGTATATACACATGTGTGCACACACACGTGCATGTGTGTGTGTGTTTGAGACAGGGTCTCACAATGTAGCCCAGGCTGGACTTGAACTTGGGGTGTTTCTCCTGCCCAGCCTCCCCACTGCTAGGATGACAGGCATGCACAACCATGCCTGGCTTTTAATAATTATAGTATTACTCTTTGCTTTTTAAAATGCTTTCTAGTTTTCTGTCTTCTTAGTACAAATGATAGATTCTTAGTATAAAATTCAAATTATTTGTGTAGAAAAAGCACAAATAAAAGAGTAGAATCCCCTGAAATTCTACCTTCTGGAAATAGGCACCATTTACATGTTGTTGAATACATACATGTAGATGTAATTCCTCATAATGTCCTGGAACCTGGCTTTTCCACTCAGCAATGTGTTTGCATATTGTCCTGAGCCAATAATATAGCTCTGCTGTTATTCTCATTATTCCCTTTGTCTTCTGGGTAAGCACACAATGTATATGTGGTATGATATGGAGACGATAACAAGGTAGCAGGTCACTGATATCCACGACAGTATTTTATAATGACATAGTGTCCACTGCATTAACAGGCTGTGTTTTTTTACCTTTTCCTGTCATTGATGCTAGTTTCTAATGTTTCCTAACTATGAATTTGTTAGGTCTTTTTTTCCTCAAATTTTCTGTAACTGCTTTTATCTTAAGCCTACCTCTTACCTACAGACTGAAATATCCTACAGTTGAGAAAGTGAATTCTGATGGTTCTGGTCCTAAAGTAGTGTGATGGTTGACTGATTGTGTCAACTTGTAAGAGAAGCTTAATGAAATTGGCTCAGCAGTCCTACACCCTGGTGCAGAAGACCCACCCTGGGCAGCCCATCGCCTGGATGGTATAAAAGGGAAATGGAGAGGGATAGATATGGTCCGGTTCTTTAGAACAGCTTCGGTTCCTTTGGAGGTGCTCCAGACCTTTGCTTGGATCCTTCAGAGCTCCAGACCTTCAGCTGGATCCTTCGGACCTCCAGACCTTCAGCTGGATCCTTCGGACCTCCAGACCTTCAGCTGGATCCTTCAGGAGCTCCAGAACTTCAACTGGATCCTTCAGACCTCCAGACCTTCAGCTGGATCCTTCGGGAGCTCCAGACCTTCAGCTGGCTCCTTCGGACCTCCAGACCTTCAGCTGGATCCTTCGGGAGCTCCAGACCTTCAGCTGGATCCTTCGGACCTCCAGACCTTCAGGTGGATCCTTCGGACCTCCAGACCTTCAGCTGGATCCTTCAGGAGCTCCAGACCTTCGGCTGGTCCCTTCAGATCTCGTGTGCAGATGGACCCTCTGTACTCTTCCACGTCTGACTTGCAGGAAACCCTCATAAGCCAATCTGTAAGCTCTTACATATTCATATATCTTGCATTATATCTGTTTCTCTAGTGAATACTGACTAATACAAGTAAGATAGAAAAAATAAAGACAGGTAGAAAGAAGACAAGGAAAATCATAATTTTAAAATTTTACTTCTTGAGTTCAATCCCCAGGACCCCCAGCCCTGCCCCCCCAAAAATTGTACTTTTAAGAAAAATGGCAGCTTCAGGACACAAAATTTACTGAAGCTGAGTTTTCTTCCCCTAGACATAGTAAATCTAGGAAATTCCCTTTGCCATAGAAATTAACCTTTTTCACCTGTGAATGAAACCACCTCTTTTCACCTGTAAATTGAGTTTCCTCCGTCCTCAGGCCAGCAGAATATTAGTGGGCAGCATGTCTCATCTTCAAACACGTGTCAGTGGTTTACATCTGACATGGTCTCACCACATGGTTAACTGGCAGACAGCAGACAGAGACACCAGATCACCCATTTTGAAGACACCCCCGAACTTCATAAATGTACCCAGCTCCAGATCATAAGATAGCTCTCTCCTGAGGGCCTGCACTCTATTTCTTTGAAATTGTACTTTAAATTTCTGTCTATGAATCCCTTTGTGTCTCTTGCTGATGCATCCTGAAAATTCTTTTTCCTCAAGAGAGAACCAGAGAACCTGCAATTTAATTCTATGGATGGGGTGGGTTTAGGAGCCCCTGGCAGTCTCTCTGGAGACATGCTTGCTCAATTCTGAATATTTGTTTGATATCTTTGATTCATAAGAAAAGAAGTCTGCTAGTTCTTGACAATGCATAAAACTATAGGAAGTAAAATCTTTATTAAAATATGAGTTCTTTTTAATTGATTTTCCTAGTTAGCAAACAATTCAAGATTTACTTCTTGAAAGAAAATTATTGGTTTGTGCTAGTTTTTGGTAATTTTGATAAATTACATAAGAGTAGGCATGCTCATTCCCCGCAGAAATTCTCCTTTTCACAGGTCAGTGAGCTCCAGACCTGCTGTATTTGATCATTCACCATTATATTAGTCCTCAGAAGTAAAGTTGAGTAAGTTGAGAAGTTTACCTATATTACAGGACCAACGTGATTAGTCAGCTCAAAATTCATTTTCGGAAAATAAAGAAACAATTTAAATGATAAGCATTTCAACTTCTTATGTTTAAGAAGATTCATTCTTCTGGAAAACACGTCTGCATGGTCAGTCATACTCTTAACTCTTCCAGAAAGACAAGCCCACACAGTCATTGGCGCATTTATTCAAAGTGCAGGCTACAAGGTGTGTAATGTATCCCAGCAGGGACGACTGTGCAGTTCGTGGTCCCAAGAGGCAATGATGTCGGGGATAGACAAGGGCCTGTATTTCTAGGCCTTTGCCAGTTGGTTTCTTAATCTGTATTTAAGCTAAACTGATTCCTTCTCATAGCCAAGCTGATGATTCCAGAAGGTTCACAGCAGATGTAGCAGATCTAACCACATCTGACAGAAGTGAGAAAACCTGATTCTGACCCCTAAGTGACCTTGAAGATCTTACTGACAACTCAGAGTTGCAATATAGGATTTACATACAAAATAAGTGCTCTATTTTTAACCTACAGAGTTTTTATGCTAAATTATGCATATGAAAGACCAGTACATAGTAGTGTTATATGGGTCTGCTGTGTTCAGTGTTAAAACAGAGCAAAATTTCTTTCTGCTTATTCCCTTTCACAGTTCAAACAAAAAAGAAAACCCAAAAACTGTATAAGTAAATCCATCCATATCTGTGTAACATTCCACTACCAGAGAATTTTAAAATACTCGTTTTCTTAAGAGCCAGTCTCTCTTTCTATCTTTTTTCAACATATGGAAAATATTTTGTAGAAAAACATAAAGTGAAGCACTTCTATTCAGGTATTTGCACAAAAGTGGCTAACGTTTAGTTCCTGACCCTTACCTCTTCCCCAGCTTGGAATCATATCCTGTAGGCTCAAAGGTAATGATCTTTGGTCTTTCAAGCGGAAGACATATAGACTAAGGATAGAGAAACTGGATCCTTCAACTGCACATAAAGTGACAGTTTTGGCTATCTCCACTAATAACCCAAAAAATTCTTTCACCTCCTGGTGGGTTTAACTATCTCATTCAGAGTAAACTACTCAAGAAACAGATATTAGCTGCTGAGAATGAATCAGCTAATTATTATGTCAGAGTATCTCCCTCAGTTCCCAGCTCCAGGCAGCAAGGGAAGTAGCAGCAGGTTATTTTCACTCTTGTTAACTACCTGTGAAAGACTTCTCCCTATTTCCTATTTTCTTCCAGGTATTTATTAAAGTTTTTCTTAAAGTTTTTTTTTTATTCCCCCAGTCCCTAAAGTCTTTCCCTAATCCCACTAACAGAGCGTATTGTACAGAGAAAATTATTTTAGTCTTTAGACTTACATGACTGTAAAGGAAAAAAATTAATATCAATTACTCTAACCCTTTCATTCCTAGATGAGGAAAGGATATTAGAAACAATTAAAATCAGGTCCCAGACTGAGCTCTGACCAATGCATTTCCAATTTTCTACCTTTGTGAAACAACTGTTGATATTAAGTATAGTTAGTTTTTAAATTAGATTAGGTAAGTATTTCATGTTTGTCTAGGAGCAAAAAGAAAACATACCTTCTCTGCTGTGCTGTGGTACGATGCTCGGTCTGGATCAGTGTGTTTGGCCCCTGAGAATCCCTGCCCATTCTACCAGTTTGGCCCTTCTGTTGATGATTTGTACCTACACCCAGTTAAAAAGTGGGAAATTCAGTCAAGTGACTGATTGTCCTGGGTCTCTTTCCCTTATCTAATCCCACAAAGTCTAAGCCTACTATCTTCACTTCCTAATACGAAATATATACATCATTCCTGTTCTTTACTAACTACCAATGGAAGACAGAATGTAGAAATAATGTTGCAGTGTCTTGATGAGCATCTAGTTCAAGGTCTTCTCATAGGATGCTAGAATTTATTTATTTTTGTGGTGCTGGGGATTGGAACCAGGGCCTCCCATATGCTAAGCACACATTCCACCAGCAAGCTATGACTCTCGCAGAGATTTGTTTTATTTGAATTCTCAGGCCATTTTTTGTCTCTATTAGAATATTGTATATTTACGAAAGGCATTGTTTCCAAATTATGATTTTCACTAAAAATTATCATTTACCTTTTCCTAGATCCATATTTTGCAGCAAATTGTGACATTTTTCTATTATCTCAGGAAGATAAATTCACTTTGAAAGATAAATGTCACATTTTAATGAAATCCACCTTGAGTTTGAATGGGGATAGTGATCCTATAAGGGGAACAAACAGGGGTATACTTTGACATTTCTCATTCTCCTTAACCACAACATAAGATTTACCTTTATTTTTTAATATTGGAGAAACTTCCCTGGAAATCTTATCACGAGGATGAACTAAACACTTTGAGAATTCATTGGCCCTCATAAACTAGATATAGAGAAAAACATCCTCAAACTAGAAAAATTTGCAGTTCAAAGAAAAATAAAGCGACGAAAATTGGAAGGTGTGTTTTATACTACAAATAAGAAATGGGATAGATGAGCACAGCTAGTAACACGAAACAGCCATTTCTCCTATAGAATTTGGGGAAAGTATGGGGAGGTCAAGGCTAAAGTCATGTGGCTGACCAGGCTCCTGGAATTTTTATCTTTGAATGGGGCATCACATGAAGGTGGGATACATCATCAAGTATTATATGTAAGCTCACATAGTACACTTACCATCTTTTTAGCTGTCCACCTGCTGGTCTTTCTTCATAGGTATGAGGAATTTCTCCTGCAGTGAGTCCTGGGGGGAGGCAGGGTCTGCCTTCCACTGCAGAGGCAGAAAGGAGCTATATCAGCTCTTCCTACTCTCCAGGGCATAAAGTGCTGGTGTGCCACCCTGTTTGGCCAAGCTGGTGTTAAAGGAACAAGTCCTGCAAATGGGCGTGGGCACTACAGCAGCCAGTGGCCCACAGCAGCAGTGGAAGCCAAGTGAATGTAGCAGCTCATGCTCACAATAGTGCTCACGGTAGGGCAGACCTGCCCTTTCACTGACGGCCGCCTCCTCTGCAGGCTCACGGGGCAGTGGTTTGGAACCGTGAGACTCGATGTCTCATCACTTCCAGGTCCTGCTGGAGTTTGTAGAAGACCCTGCTATTCACAGTGTTGTGTGGGATTGTTAGGACTGCAGAATCTGGACTTCATCCCGGATCTACACAGTCAGTGTACTGAAATAGTAGAGTGCCTTGCAAAGAGTGAGACTTTCATGAATATTTTGTGAATGTATAGATAGATGAAATTAGATTTTATCAGCCCTCTCCGAATTATATTTCTTCAAAGAATATGCATATGAACAGCCCTTAACTCAACGGTTTTACTCTTGAAAACACAGCAAATGATACTATATGTAATGAATTGCATTTTAAATGCATTTCAGTGGCATTTCTGGGACGCTCACAATGAATCGTTCTGTAAATTCATTATGCCCTTTCAGTACGTAATCTCCCTTCCTGTATCCATGTTGTTAATTTGTATTCCTTAAAGAAGGGCACTTCTATAGTAAAGATTACTGTGATTGACTTAGTTGTCATTGAGATCACCATTGACATTCTCTCTATGTCCCTCATTATTTAGTCCCCGCCTATCTTTCTATTAGCTCCCTAAAGTGCCAGCTCCCTATGATCTTGATGTGTGTGTGTGTGTGTGTGTGTGTGTGTGTGTGTGTTGGCACATAACTAAGCAACCAAAATGGATACATTAAACAGTTCCCTTTAAGGTTAGCCAAATGCTGTAATTCCAAAGCTCTGGATTGTACTTGGCTACCTGCAGTTGCTGGACATTAAGAGCAACCTGCCTTTTTGTTTGTCATCACGCCAGCCTCCAGAGCCTGCATCTGGCATCTCAAGCCAGTGTTGGTGGAGTGTCACAGTACAGTGCCTAAAGACTCTCCCATTCTCATCTAGAAGGAAATATGTCCTGAAAAATAAATCTGAAAAGTTTTGTTGAAGCAAGGTGGAGAAGAGAAGGTCAGAGTAGGAATGTGCGGAAGAGGAAATGTTATAATTTTGCAGTCAACCAGCCACTTACCTGTGTTCTCAGCAAAGCTTCTTAACCCCCTAAAACTTTAGTGTCCTAGATAATCTAAATTGGGTGTTTGGGGCATTCAGCGTATACAGAAATACAGCACAGTGTCTGCATGTAAGTATCGGTCTAATTATTACCACTTATAATTATTATATTTCTACTACAACATGTCAGTTCATCAACGATTTATGCAGTGATTTAGAACTAGGCTGGCAGCACATGTCATAGATAACAAGATGCCTCTCAGTAGCACAGAATTTGATTCCCGCCCTCCCATCCCCAAAACTACGACTTTTAAAACCCATGATCACACAGATTTTAAGAGCTGATGTATTGCAGAGAAACAAGCACAGCTTTTACTGCCAGATAGATTGGATTCTACCAGGTAGATTCCCTTCTACCCTTCCTAAGATGGCCAGATTTTTATTTAGGTATCAGCCTTTCCTCCCCACAGCTCACATGTTAGAGGGGACTCACCCAGATAGTGGACTCAATGGGCCTCTGAGAAATCCCACACCCCTTGCTAGAGTGATTGATCTGAGAATTGAGGCCTCAGCCAATCAGGGCACTTAATCCCCTTACACAGGGATTGACTTAATAATGGACCAACGTGTTGTGAGAAGTAGCAGTCATGGAAATGTGCCTGGAACACCTCCTGTTACACCTGCACAGCTGACCAAGGTCTCAGATGCTGCACTTTGGAATTTAGCCCCAGGTGTGTGGATTTTAAAGGCTATGAACACGGACTAGTTTCTGAGAAACACAACTCCCATGTTACCTGATTTTAGCTAAAGGATTTCCTTAAGATGTTCCTCCAACTGCACAGAATAAAACATATCCACCCAAACTCTGTCCTTTCCTTTACTCTGTGTCAGCATTCCAGCGGGTCTGACTGCCCTTCCACCCTTCCCAGTTCTCTCCCTATTTCTAGCCACACTTGTATTTTCCCTGAGAAGACCCAGCATGTATAATGCTATCTTGGCATCTGCTTCTTAAAGGGCCCTGCCCTCCAGACTCCTGATACAGATTCAGATTCAGATTCAGATTCCTGAACCTTCTAGAAAGTATGTTTCTCTACCATTCTGAAGACTTAGGCTCTGGAAAAAATAATGTTCTTGCTTTCTCTGAGTTCCATGGATTTCATGCAAGTCCTAGAACTGCTCCTATGTTTTTCTTTTCTCCAGGTTAAAAATGTCTAGATTCTTCAATTTCTCTTTATAGTAAGTGGTTTTCAAACACCTTACTGTCCTGGTTGTATCTAGGAATTAAGATGATTAGGTAGAAAAAATAGAAAGTACTGTGTTAGATCTCGTATCTAGATGTCTCCCCAAAGTCTCATGTGGTCATGAGTGAGGAGTTTTCAAGGTAGCCGAATTAGGGTGTGTGATGCTGTGATTAAGGACACCCCGTCCTTGGTGTGGGTGGCACCACCCAAAAGGTGGATAGCCTGCGTGGAATATAAAGGGACAGAAAGAAGCTGCTTTGCTACTTCACTGCTGGCTGCTTTCTGCCTGCCCTGCCATGCCATGAACCATTTCTCATCTACAATGTCCGTCTGCCAGGCCTCTGCCTTGGAGCCAGCCAGCTGTGGACTGAAACCTCTGCAAACTCTAATCTGAAACAAATCTTTCCTCCTTAAATTTTGGATGTCGTGTATTTTGTCTTAGCAATGAGAAAAGTAACTAAGACATATACTGTAAGACTACATTCTCTTTTGCTTCATCTGTTGAAGCATTATATGGTCTGAGCTTCTGGAGGATCTAGAAATGTATTTGTTTAATTTTTAAACTTGCAGCACCCAGTATTCCCAGGTGGTCTCCCATCCTAGAAATTTATTTTTTAGACATTCAGTAGCCATATTTGAAATACTGACACAGAGCGTACCACTATCATGTGTTTATTCATTCATTCTTCAGTCAGTGGAGCAAGAGAGAACCCACATTACAGGACCAGACTGAATCTGAATCCCGGCTCTGCTTCTAACAAGACATGTGTGCTTCAGAAAATTAATGACTGTCCATGTGCCTCAGTATCCGCCTCTGTAAAGTGTTCCCTAACCTACAGGGCTCTCTGAAGTGCTGGTCAAGCAGAGCAATTCTATCAAACAGTCAGTGCCAAGTAAGTGTTGAATAATTAAAGATTTTAAAACACCTATCGTGTGCCAAGCCATGCACATACTCGGAAGGTAGAACTAGGACAAATGGACACCGAGGGTTCCATTTGAAATAAATGTTTCATGTGCACAATTAAGTAAATATTTACTATAATATTTAGCTATTAAGTAAATACCTATCTAAGAATGGAAATCCTACACAAAAATAAGACTAATGGCTTTGGCCAGTATATATCAGGGATACCAACCAGGGGCTTTCTACATAGTCTTTCAACTTCAAAATTCCTCTCTTTTCTTCGTCTCCTTAATGAAGGGACAATGATCAGACACTTCTCATTCACTCTCTTGTCATTTTTCTTTTTTCTCACAACTGTCCTTTTTTGTTCAGAGGAAATCTATGTGCTGGAGTTTAGATCTAAAATGGTACCCAAAGCCTCTTGTGTTTGGAAAGTTATAAGATTATGGCGGTGGTATAGCTGACTTGCTGTTAGGCAGAGTCTTTTTGGAAGGAGTCGCTCACTGGCAGTGTGAGCTGAAAGGGCCTCTCTCCCTGCCCAGTTTCTCCCTTTTCTCTCTGTTTCCTGTCTGCCACGAGGTGAAGAGTTTTCCTCTGCCCAAACCCTTCCACCAGGTCAGTCCTGTGTTTAAACCTGCCAAACATGGGCTGAAATTTCTGCACTGTGAACCAAAATAAACATTTTCTCCTTTAGGATGTGGGTGTCAGGAATTGCATCCTAGTGACCATTAAGTGACTAAGACTTTGTATGTTTACTGCGTCACCACCCCAGGTTTTAGTATGATTCGACTTTGCAGCAAAACTTGGCCCCAGGATCCTCTCTGGTTAGTGTCACCTTTTTGTCACATCCCACTTCTCTCTGCTGAGATCTGACTTCTAATTGTGATTCAACATCTTCCATTATCTGGTCTGTAGAACACTGTACTGAGATACTAATTTATCCGAAAAGGAATCCAGGGTTAAATTAGTTTGAGAAATAGCTGGTAAAACAGTTAAACAAATTCTTTTGAGTGAGATTCTTCAAAGCGCTCAATGCCAATGAACACTGAGAATCTTTCAAAGGAGGTGCAGGATGTAATACTTTTCAAATGTTTGACCAAAGAATTTCTGTCCCCTCCTCCAACACAGAACTTCTCAAAGAAAATGCATTTTGCAAAATGCAACACATGCCTGGTTTGGAAAATATTCCTCAGAGGACTCCTCATTTAGAATACAGCCATTTAGCGGCCTGGTTCATCGTCTTCAGAGAGAAGGAACTGAGGTTGATATCAGAGAGGGAATGAATGTGATTAATGATCTCCTCCATTGTGGACACTGTGTTAGCTAGGGACTTGATAATGTTAATTAGAAAAATTGTAACAATAAAATATGTACTTGAGATGGGCTAGAAGAAATAAATGAGGTAGCAAGGAGTCAAGGAAAATCATAATTTAAAGATTGTAGTTTAAGAAGACAGAAACTTCAGGACATAAAGTCACGCAAGCTTACCTATATCTATACTCCTTAGGCTTGTTTATGCTTCTTGGCCTCCAGACCTATCACTAAAAATTCCTCAAAGATACTATAAATTCGCTTATTTTATAAGATGAAATGCAAAAACCTAAGATTAAGAGAAACAGAGTCAAAGGTTTCAAAGAATTTTTTTGGTGAAAATAGACCACGCGTCCTAAAAATATAATGGACAAGGCCCATGCCTTTCTCCTGTAAAATGGTCCATCCTTTCACCTGTAAAGCTGCCACTGTCTTCCTACTGGTGGGTGGGCTGTCACTCTTCTGCAGACAACCAAGCCCAAACTTTCTACAGATTCACAGATTGCATAGCTTCCCACCACCAAAAACATAAATATTCCCAGTTCCAGGCTGTAATGTGCCTCTCTCTTTTAAAGGTCCACACTCTATTTTCTTTGAATATGTACTTTAAATTCTGCCCAGTAAACCTCTTTATGCCCTTAGTGATGTATCCTGAAAATTATTTTCTGTGACGGAAGTCAGCAAACAAGTAAGCTGCCCAATGGCCAAGGTGAGCCAAGGTTCCCCTTCTCCACTTTGGTGACCCCCTTGGACCCTGTCCAGTGAATCATTACCTTTCACTTAATACATATCCCCCTAATAAAACTATGAATTTGATATAATTCTCTTCATTTTCTAATTGGTGAAACAGTGGTTCAGTTGGGTAGCTTGGCAAGGGACAACTAGCTAGTAAGCCACAGACCCAGAATTGCAGCCTATGTCTGAAATCCACTCCAGAACGTCTTCCTTTCCACTTCCTGCTTAAGCAGCTGTTGCAGCCATCAGACAAGCTGTCTCATATGCAACAGCAAAAGTAGGCACAAATATGATTAAGAAAAAAGGCTTAGGTGACTGGTGGAAAAGGGCCAGCAGAACCAAGCAAGGTCACCGAGGATGGTTGTGCAGTTTGCACATCACCGTTTAAGAGAAAACCATGTCAGAGCAACTCTTAACATAGTTCAGTGTTCCATGTCACGCAGCCATGTGTGCTAGCTCGGGAAAGGCAGAGATTGGGAGACGCAGTCAGGTACCATCATATTTTGAGTTTCCAGATGCAAATGTAAATTTTGAGCAAGAGCTCGAGACAGATGGGTAACCATTTTTTGGAAAATACTGTTTTATGCATAAAAATTCGTTAGACATGGAGATAAATTATTCATTATGTATCGCTAACATGTACTAATATTTTTTAAATCCACTAGACAGAGATCTAGTATGCATTGGCAAGAGAGGGCTGATCCTTCCAGATAAGTAAACATTTTGAACTCACCTTGTTGGATTTGTAATGATCACATTCCTAGTATCTGTGGATCCTTCTTCCTATTTTGTTTTCTTTATTTTATTTTTTTTGCCACCTTCTGTCTTCTTTGGATGTTGCAGTTGAGCTGTTGCGCTCCCTCCCTGTTGATGGCTGAGCTGTCCTGACCAGGGCAGGCAAGCTGTCAGTGGCCTCTCACACACCAGCCAGTCATGCTTTCACCTTTTGCTCAGTGTCAAATGTGCCGGGGATTGGCCTGAATCGGCCTTTCTCTTCTCCTGCTGCTCTGGCCTAGGGGCACAAGGGACTGTCCCCAACCAGCATACAAGTTCCTCGCTGCCACATGCGTTCAGCTCTGACAACCAGATTACTTATCAGACTTTCTCCTCCAAGGATTCCTTGCCTCACTGTGACATGTGACTGGAATATGCTCTGCATACCTTCCACCACTGGCCAAGGTTTCCACTGTATACACTGGAAAGCACCTGAACTTTGGTGTTGGACACACCCAGGCACAAGTTTCAGCCTTATCAAGTCTAGCTGTGTAACCTAAAGCAAGTTACTTAACCCTGCTGGACTTTGCCTTTCTTGTCTATGAAAAGGCCATATCAAGGACCCCTTCACATGCCGAGATCATCCCTAAGGTTCTTATTGATTCTCCCTTTGCTCTCTGAGACAGACTCCTAGTAGGTATTTAAATGGTGAGGATATTTGTGCATTCACGTGAAACGATGTCCAGCGGCAAAGTAGCCTCAAATTCTATTGATCCTACTAGTTATGGCATCAATATCCTAGGTCCTTTCTGTCTTTCTGCACAGCTATCAACAATGAAGAGTTCAATTTAAAGTAAATTATCTTCTTGGAAGTACGGTGGCTTTGAGTAATAATCAGTGCTGTGTGCTTTTCAATTCACTTTTGGAAGGAAAGAGCATTTCTCCCTGATCTTTGTAAGCCAAGTTCTTACTTTTCATTTGCCTGGAAAAGTTTAAGTTATATCCTCTTTTTGCATTGATAATTACAGCAGAGAGATGTTATATGTTGATTAGTCAAAGTCTAAATTCCTAAACCACCACAGGTCAATAAATTACGACAACTGACTAAGAACAATAATAGCTATCTCTATCTCTATAGCAAGTATCCAATAAGGAAGGGATGCGATGGAGGTTAGAGAATAAGACTCTACAGAACAAAAAACCTAAACTATTGTCCATATTCCTACTTGACAAATGAGAGTGATGGTATCATTTCCAAACTTCACTTTATCCATCTAATAAAGTAATATTTGTCTCATTGGCTGGTTTTGAGGATTCAGCAAAATAAAATCCATGATGCTTTTAGCATAGAGTCTAGCAAATAGTCTACAAAATTCTATGTTTTATTGTTTTGCTTCATGCTTAGATATGTGGGGTCACTTCCTGCAAAGTTTGGTTATTGTCTGATTTCTGAATTCTCTCATGGAGCCCTTTGCACCAGGGCAGATGAACCACACAGGAAGATTGCACCACCTCTCTACATTATACCTCTGACTCTTCAGCTGCCCAAGAATGGCAACCTGGTTAGACCTCCTTTCTCCCAACCCTGTCGCATCAAATCTGGCTACTGAAGCTCCCAGCTTGCAATGTACCAGAGTGAGGGTTGATTCGGGATGTTAACTTGACTAAACTAAGGGACACTCAGATAGCTGGTAAAACATAAATTATTCTCAGTGCTTCACTAGGCACCAAGCTCATCCCTCTTCTGTTGAAAGGGAGACCTAAATGGTCTAGCATTTGATTAGAATGATTAAGTACCTCAGGTGTGTCCCTGAGGGTATTTCGAGAAGAGATTGGCATGTGACTAAATAAGAAAGGTTGGGCTGGGGACTTAGCCCAGTGATTAGAGTGCTTGCCCTGAGTTCGATCCCCAACACCATTAAAAAAAAAAAAAAGAAAAAAAGAAAGGTTTACCATCAGCGTAGGCAGACACCAACTGATCAGCTGGTGGCCCTGCTAAAAAAGGCGGAGGAAGAAGACTTCTTGCTCTCTCTTCTACAGCCAGGCTGCCCTGCTTCTCTTGCTCTTGGATATTAGAGCTCCAGGTTCCCAGGCCTTTGCCCCCAAGCTGTGCACCAGTGGAAACCCAGAATTCTCAGGCCTTCAGACTGAGAATTACATTGTCAGCTTTCTTGTTCTGAGAACTGCAGACTTGGACTGAGCCGTGCTAGAGCTTCCTCGGTACTCGAGCTTGCAGATAGCCTGTTGTAGCACTTCTTGGCCTCTGTAGCCAAATGAGCTAATTCCCTTCTTTTATCTCTCTAGAGAGCCTGTTGGTTACATCTATCTAAAGAGCTGTGACTAAAACAAAGAGCAAACTCATATTTTGATAATTTTCTTGGTAGCCAAGAACAATGAATGAGAAGTACAAGCACTGGCTAGGCAACCAGGAGCCTTTATCTCTGTGGACACTAAATTTCAAAAATGTCTTGTATAGCTCTTAACTGCTAAAATGCCTGCTCCCAGAATCAAATATTTGTATTTGAATCCTGCTTTGAAGCGAGACCTGCTTTATTGATGTCCGACAAATGTCATATTGTATTGCTTGGCATCTCATTTCTTCTTGGAGATAGTGTTGTTAAATAATACCTATCCTCAGATGTTTTTAAATTTTCACAAATTTTGCCACCTCTTAAGTAATGTTTTTCCTTTTCTACTGTATCATTGTTATCCAAAAATGTTAAGCAAATTCTATATTCTTCCATTTTCTCTCTTTGATAGACGCACAGTTTTTTTCAAGCTACCAAGTTATAGTCTGAAAGTTGAAATAAATGCCGAGGGTTTCTTCCGTTTTAATTTCCGATCTATCTTTCTTGCTCCTCTCCATAGAACTTTGCAAGGGGCACACACCATAGCACCATAACGAAGCTGGCTGTGTTCGTGCTAAGTAACTGCTCAGGAAAACGGCTCTTGCTGATTCCAACCATTCTGAGAAGAAGCTGATAGGTGGTCTGTCCTAAAAATCCAGGGAGACGCAAAGTCCATGGTGGTAGTTTCAAGTGGGCATACAGATGTTAGTAAAGGTTACAAACAGATGGTAATTGGAGTTAGAAGCAAATAATTTTCATTTTTAAAGCAGCAAGTTCAGTGTGGGCCCCTCACGGCAGTGTTGCACGTGTCAGTGGGAGAAACCTGAGCTCAGTGGCAGGCTTTGGCTTCAGCCACAGAGAGGAGCAGTATGCGCCACAAACACAGCAGTGGGGAGGCTGGCCGGCCCTGCCCCTGGCCGCGAGCACGGATGTGCACTGCCGCCTGAGACTACTGGACAGGACGCAGGTCTGGGAGCAACACAACGTCCAGAGGCTGGACACTGCCTTGGCCTCGGACTGTAGTCAGAAATGGTGCCAAACATTAAAAGGAAAATCCTTCTTTTGGAGGAATATGTATTAAAAAATGAACATCTTACTTGTATCTATAAATGAAAAAACCAAAATCTAGGTGACAAGTATTGTTGAATTATTACAAGACAACCTCTATCTTCATCTTAGTATATTTGTGTTACTTTCCTCTCTCTTTATGGAACTTGTGTACAGCTCCTCACAGGAGGGGAGATGGAGGCCAGGAGCCCATCCCTGCTGGAGAATTGGAGCTGTACTCTTGGATAAGGATGGAAAGAGGGACTTGAGCAGTCAGGGTAATTGGCCTGCGCACCTGTGTGCCTGTGTGTGGGACACAAAGGGGGCGGTGCAGAGAACATACTCCTTTTGGGAGGAAGACAGCATGGCCCTTCCCTTGGGTTTACTTCAAGGCTGTGCTGTGAGAGCTTCCTCTTCCAAGCTGATTGGACTCCACCAACATTCTAGCACTTTGATGTCTGGCACTTCTGCCCTGGGGCCTTTGTTTAGAGGATTTTGCTGGCTTTACTCACTTGTGATTGCACACAGCCCTCTCTGCTCAGGCAAGTCTGACCCTCCAGTCACTTGGAGAAGTTTATAGCCCCAGGGAGAGAGAGAAAGGGTGAAAGAGACAAGCCCCTGAAGCCTGTGAATCTGGGTGCTCGGGAGCCAGGCTTGATTTACATTGGAGCTTTGTGGGAATCACTGCTCACTGACACATTTAGGATGTTACCAGCGACTTCCCCTGCCCTCCTCATTTTCAACATAGTTGTCTCAGGAAGTTCATTAACCTGACTCTGATATGTGCTTTCTTTGAAGCTTGAAGCAGACCTAGAATTTGCCCTTTAAAAATCCATACTCTGGAAAATCCATACTCTGGAAAATGAGGAAGACAAATACTCATCTTTTTTTTCAATAGGTTCATTTTTTAACTCATTTGGTAATTACCAATTTTATTCCCCTCTTTTAGACTTATTAGTGTACATATTTATTAATTGCCTGTTTTGTGAAAATTGCTGCACTAGGTACTTTGAAGAACAAAAAGTAGAGAGCTCAGTTTTTGACCTCAAGGAATTTGCAATCTTAGTGGGATTATGAAAACTGACAGTTGACGTACTTCTGGCAATGTTAAGTCTCGAAAGACTGGAATGGGCGCTCGGGAGAATTTCAGCACTCATTTCTGTCTCTGTCATGATGTTCTTTGGAGTTAGAGTGAATCCGAATCCTGAATTCACTGATGCAAGCTGTGTGACCTTAGACAAATCACATGTCCTTTTTAAACCTTGTTTGTTTACCTACAAGGAGTTGAGCAGAATAAATAATATGTAGCCAGGCACAGTGGTACACACCTGTAATCCCAGCACTTGGGAGGCTGAGGCAGGAGGATTGCCAGGAGTTCGAGGCCAGCCTGGGCTACATAGTGAGACTCTGTCTCAAAAAAGCCAAAAAAAAAAAATATGTAAAACAACATTTAACACTGTGTGTGACATAAAATGAATGCTCAATAAAAGCTATTATCATCATTAAATACCAGGCTGTATTTTTACCCCTCAGTGTCATGAACAGGTAGATGTGTGAAAGCCCAGACGCGCTGCATGGTCAATGTGATGTTTATTTTTCAGACTATTTGATGATATCTAATGCAGTGCATTTGAGACGGTAATTAAACCTCAGTGTCCTGTACTTTCCACTTCCTCCATTTATTAATCACTAAAATAAATACAAGGTTAGGGGTAAGATGTGCAGTTGTCCTGAGGCTTTGCCTAATAAAGCGACCCATAACCTGGACAGCTGTTAGTAAGCAGAGTGCTACATTCACAGTGGAGAAGAGGTATTGCGTGAAACCTGCTTATGTGAGGGGTAATAGAAGAGAAGGCGCAGACATGAATTGTTACATCTTATCTCTAACCTCTTGCCATATTACATTCCTTGTCTTTGACTCAGTAGGAAAGCTCTTTTCCACAACTCCATAATTCCCAAGAATAGGACCTGTGAGGACACAGATTGCAAATGCTGTTTATAAATGTATTTATAAATAAAACTTCCCGTGGATGTGTTTTAAAACCTACCCAAGCCAAGCATGGTGGTGCACACCTGTAATCCCAGCACTCGGGAGGCTGAGGCAAGAAGATCACTATGAGTTCGAGGCCAGCCTGAACTACATAGAGAGACCCTGTCTCAAAAAACCAAAACAAAACAAAACAAAACAAAAACCAAAAAACCTCTCCAAACTCACCATCAATATCTTGTTCAGAGCGGGTTTTTAAACCTCAGTTTCTTTACTTGCAAAAAGAGGGGAAAAAAAACTTCTCAGAAATTGAGCAGAATAAATACCTCAATATGTAAAAAAAAAAAAATGCTGGCTCCATGAGATTTCATTTTGCCTATGACAAGTCTCTTCCAGTGGACTTGGGAAAGACCTCAGCACTTTCCCAGGCCAGAGGTCGGTTGCCTCATCTGCCACAGGAAGCCCACATCAACGGCAAGTGGGAAGACAGGGTGCTTCAGAAAGCCAACTTTGTTGGAGCTTTATGGAAAGCTGCTGTGGAAAGGTTCTCCTGCTGGAAGATCCTACAACTCTGCAGTTAGTTTTAAAAATATTTCGTCCTGGGAAATTGTTTCCAGACTGCAGGAGTTTACCCAGCTCTTCCTGACTGTGAGCCCCACAGCGATGCTAGAAGACGACAGGGCTTAGGCCCCTCTCCCTGTGAATGTGCTTTGTCCTCCCAGGCAAGACAAGTTGACTTGGGACCTGGGCTAATCTTTGGGGCTGGTTTCTTAGCATTCACCCCAAGACTTCTTACGCAGAGCCCAGAGGGCATTTGGCATCCAGGTCACGAGGCATTTCTCCTACAGATGTATAATTTGATGTCCAGATGAACTTTTAGCTAGAAATAAGAAGATTCAAGGAGAAGAGCAAAAAGATGTTTATACATCACTATACTTCTGATTTAGTAACTCACCACACCATCCAAGGGTGTCTGTGTATATGTGTGTGCATCTACACAATTGCATGGGTTTCGTGTGAATAGCACAGTAACATTACAGGGTACTGGGGGAGAAGTAACAGTACTGCACTGTTAACTGCTGATGTGTGAATCATCACAACTTTTACAACCCTGATTTAGCATTTCTTTTTTTTTTTTTAATAGTATATGTGCATCTCCAAAAAGTGAGAATGACCTAGAACCTCTCATTTTATGTTTAAGAGGCCAGGGCAGGAACTAAAAATAGCTGTAAGTTTTAATTATGCTGGCTTAAACCAGAATACAAGTATGATAATATCATGATAACAAGAAGAAATTAATAGCAGTTGGAATTGCTTTAGAAAATCTGGAAGGAATATTGCTCTAAGTATAGATGTTTGGAAATTTCTTCAGGAAAGTGCAGCTCACCCTGTGACGCCCAAGGAGAGTTCTTGTTTTCCTTTTCCTCAGCGGTGGCAGGTCACTTGAGCCCCTTTTAAAAAATCACATAATTTTACATTCCTCTCTTCTTCATTTTACAGTGGATGTAAAAGCACCTCGTGAATTGTTTGGTGCTATTGAATGCTAATGACCGTCACTCAGAGTTTAGGCCCAGATCACACCTACTGACAAAGCTAGAGGATGGAGTCCTTTGTGCACAGCCAGAAATCTCAGAGACTAGACCAAATAGGCAGAAGAGAGCTGTGAAACGCAGGGCTTATGTAAGCCTAACCAAAACACTCCTAAGAAGAGCTGTTTAAAAGCTGCCCGGAGTTGAGGACTGCAGTGTTTGCCTCTGTGGTCCGTGGGGCTGAGCACTTGGCTCCCAAAGATGTTTCGGAAACACGTGAATTGGCCTGAATTCCCCCGTGTGAGGCAGGACCTGCGCTGTTATGCAGACTGTTTGTTGTGGTTGCAGTTGCCAACGCCGCTTTTCTAACTCTCAAAGACATGTGAGTAGATACCGTCCTCCCCTTCTCTGTTGCCGAAGTGTGAGGGAAGCCTCAGCAGGGAAGAGGTTGACAAGCGAATGTGCACTTGGGGTGTGGGAGGATGAAGGGAGGGCCCGGCAGTCTTCTCTCACAGAGATGCCTTCTCCTTGCCAGAGAGGAGATAAAATGCCCCCTAAGAAAACAATAGCTCAACCATTAGCCTTGCGGAGATGCCTTTCACCAAAGGAGGAATTTCCCTCTGTTCCGGGAAGTAACATTTGAAAACAGGCGCCCGTCAGGCACTAGGTCGGTTCCTAAAATGACCTGCAATGGCCCAGACATGTGAGTCTCCGAAAGTGGTCAGTGAGATAAACCGACTCTCAGGAAGATTAGAGCTCTGAGCCGCAACCCTATTAAGTGAACCGCAATATTATGTGTTCTGGAAAAAGGTACTGAGCCTATGGACAAGAAATAATAATTACATAACTGAAGAACCAAAAGGAGAAAAGGAAATTGGCTGACTTAGCCTGTTGCTGATTTAGTGCCTTCTAACTACTCTAATTCGATTTCTTTTCTCTTTTCTTCTTTCTGCTCTGCCTTTCACAGGCTACTCACCAAACAGCAAACTGTGAGAAGCAGTGGGGTCTCCTGAAAATTAGAGATAGAAAATTTAATCACTAAGTGTTTTCCGAAGAAAATACTTTTTGGAAAGGTTACTTAGGAGCTGAAAGAAGCTAGAGTTCTGAGACTCAAAATCAATGCCTATTCCCCTCCTCCCTCCCACTCTCCAACCCCCAAGTTTCTAGAGCAGTATTCTCTTAGCTGTTATCAAATACTGATAATAGAAGAAGTAAACAAATAACAATGACTTGGGGCTAAAAAAAAGCCCTTGCAGTAAAACATTTTAAACTTCCAGAACAACTTCAGCGTTTGCCTCCTGTAAGATGCTATCTTGTAGCAGGACATTTGAAAAAATTGCGTGATGTGCAATTACTAATTATATAACTTGAGGATTAGACACTAGGCTGTGTATCCCATCTCTGCTTCCATCCTACAGAGAAACAGAACACTGACTTCCAGAACTGAATGTATCATTTAGAGTGCTACATCAGCTCTTCAAAGAAAAGCATAATTTCTAGGGCTGCAGAAGAAGCAGTGAAAATCACAGTTTACACTGAAACATTTGATCCCTGTCTAGGTTAAAATGGGTCATTCTGATGGTTTTATTTTTGCCACTGTTTTCCTTTCTTTGCCGTGCTGACGGCTACTGTGTGTGTGTGTGTGTGTGTGTGAATTCAGGTTTTAGCACTCTCCTGTCTGGCATGCTAGTCTAGTCCACAGCCTCCTGCAGGTCCCCGCATCAGAGCCATCACCTGTAGCCACACAGACAGTCCTCTGTGCAACCTTACTGGACAGGATGGATTCCTCAAGGAAGGTTAGTACCATCACCGAGTTTAATGCAGACCTGAAAATATAACTGCTTTCTGTCCTCTTGTGAGTAAGGCTGCAGGTTAGATTAAACAGTGACAGAGGTCTTAGGTGGAAGAGTTTGGTGGAGGGAGGGGAATCTTATTATCAGTGGTGGGTGTGATCTTAAGGGAGATTCAATGGGCAATGCTTCTAGGACTAAGGCAAGGTATTTCCTCTTGTCTTGGATGTCCTGGGAGTTTCCAGAGAGCCCAGGGCAGCTGCCTGAACAGTGGTGAGGGTGGCCCCCTGTCTTGGGTGGCCCCAGCTATACCTTTTGTGAGCTCTTGGATTTTGGCAGTGTCAACTCCATACCTCTCAGGGCCATGCAGACTCCATACTTCTCTGGCCAGGGGAAACACAGAAACATCCCGAGAATTAGCTTGGCATTTTATGCTTTTCAAACTCTCCCTAGCTTTGTATATACCAACTCAGACAACTTCACACATTCCACTAGAACTTTAAGGTGGTGGCAGAGATTCTGATTGGACTCTATTTTTATTGTTCTGGGGGTTGCTCCCAGGCATCAGTAATTTTAAAAATCTCTCAGTTGATCCTAACATTCCCCCAGGGTTGAAAAGCCTGGGGTGGAGCCAGCAAGTAAGCTGTGTTTGAATCCAAATGGCTAGTCTGGGCTCTTTCTACTTTCCATTCTGGAATGCCTGTTCTGTATTGCCAGCCCACTCTCTCTCACCCTTTTATTCATCCCAACTCCGTACAAAACTCCACGGGACATCTTTCATCCCAGCCACTCTTGGGGCTTGAGACTGCTCTAGATAACCAGAAGAGTATGATGGGTGGGGATGGACCATTTAGCTGAACTGACTTCCTTCACGTGGGATGGAAGAGCCCATCTATCTGCCCCTTCCACAGGCTGCCCTTTCGTCTGGTGCTATCAGGCAAATCCCTGCCTTTAGGAATATGGTGAGGCCTGTACTAGTCTGACTGGGAGCTCGGATGTCTTCCTGGAATGCTGGATTCCAGCCGTTTCAAAGCCGGCTGAGGAGCTATCTGCAGCCTGAGGCTTGATCTGGACATGAGTGAAGGTTTGCTAGTGCTAGGAACAAGTATGGAAGTTATAGGAAATAGAGCTAGTTATAAGTTGGAGATTAATAGGTATGCATCTTGTGGCTAGGACACTGATGGTTGAGTGACTGAGAAATATGCATTAAGTTATGTCCTGAGATTCAGGGTTGTATGAGTAATCCCAACAGACAGAACATCTGTGACCACCAGGCTGAGTGGCCTTCGCTTCACCCCAGCTCCGTGAATGACCATCCCCAGCCCTGCTCTATTTGTGCGTTCTGTCAGAGATAATGAAATCAGACAGACCCACAGAGACTCCTTTTCCCTCCTCACAAATTTTTAATAAAACTCTTTGAAAACAGAGCTGGGCATCTCTGAAGCCTGAAATTAAAGCGATAAGATGGGAGATTACTCACTTGTCAGTCTGCACCAAGCTCCATCACCAATACAAATTCCAGGAGAGTTTTTCTAAATCTGCCAACAATGTGAGTCTCTCCATCTGGAGTCTTTGCTTTCTTATTTTCGTAGGAAGAAAACCCGGCATCAAGGAAGAGAAAAGAGACATTTCATTCCCTGCACCACTAACAACATGAGAATCCAGTCCTGAAACAGGTTTTCACAAAAAGTAATTTGGGGAGAGAATTGTTTTTGAATAAATAAGTGTCTTTGATTCAGACTTTCTGGGACAAGATGTAATCGCAGCTCTTTGGTCAACCCCACTCATCCATCTGCCTTTGAGGAAGAATCGCCCATGTAGTTTTCAGGCTCTGCCATTCCCCTGCTTGGGCTTCTTGAAGTCCGTTCTCTACCTGGCACGGGAGAGGGTGACTCGCACACAAGACACCTGGAGCTGTCTCAGAGGGCAAGAACAACAACACACAGATACATGGACACCATGGCCGGTGACAGCTGGCTTGAGAGGAAAATAAAGCTGGCCCCAAGGCGGTGGGTTAGGATGCAGGGGAAATGCAACAGGGAGTATTTTGGATTGGGTGTTCAGGCCTCTGCGTCCTGGGTTATAAATTAAATATCTATGTAGGCTGGCACTTTTTTCAAAGCAAAAATCTTGGCATTAATCCTGCAAGTAAAATTACTCAGTTTTCTAAAAAAGAGAATTTATGTAGCTCTGGTTGAAATTTAAGAAAGAAATAGTGGTTCTCTCTCTTTTTTACCCTCCTAGCACTCCCCCCAACCCAGCCCCGCCATCTATCTTTTGTGTTTCTCTTGTCTTGACAATTTTTCTCATAGCCAGGGAGGAAAACAAATACAAAGTTTCTATTTCTTTGTAAATGGTTCTTTGGGGGATATTTCTAAAACCATAAACTCTCTTAATCCCAATCATAAAACTTGCCATAGCTAATCTCTGCTATTTTGTACCTTCTGCTTGGGTCCCCAATAATGTAAATTTTACTGTGAATATTTGGAGACTTTGGCCCAGATCCCCCACGATGAGTATATCAAGAAAATAGGCTCCTCTTGAAAATAACTAAAGCAAACATTGGGCTTTAGTCTGAGTCCTGTACTAATGCAACATTGTCACTGGGCTGGGTCTGAGGGTCATAAAGCCTGAAACAAGGAATATAACCCACTCCTTTGAAAAAAAGAAGCAAGATATGTCATATACAGGTACAAATTCCCTACAAGGAATGTGATCATTATGTATAACTAAAATGTACCACTAAAATTAAAAAAAAAAGCAAATTGCCCAAGCTGGGCACACACATACACACACGCACACGCATACACACACGTGCACAAATAAGTATGCAAGTAAAGAATTTTCAAGACTCCCCAGTAAAAGAAGCATGAGAAAGATTTATTAGAGGTAGATATAGGACACACTCAATGGCAGAGTGAAGGTGCTAAGAAGTAAGGCACAATAACAGTTGGGAACTGGAGATATTTTATGTGTTTTGGGAGGTAGAAATCTGTGGAATTTGATAATTTATAGTTTTGGTTTTGTCTGTAGTCTTAGTCTCAGTGGGTGGGAGAGGATAGCCCAACCCTAATGCAATAAGGGTCTGTTCCTATGGGAAATGCCCAGAGGGTGACCCATCCATGTGAGAGAGAGGACTATTTGCAAGTAAAGGGGAATGGGCAGACACCTTTGCAGCTGAAAAAGAGTTGCCCAGGTCTGCTTTTATGGGAGAAGGAAAAAGTAAACAAACTGGGGTTTGTATTTTCAAGCTGCGGTTTTACTGTTTATTGATTGGTTGGTTGGTTGGTTGATTTTTGAGACAGGGTCTCGCTATGTAGTTCGGACTGGCTTTGAACTCACTCTGTAACCCAGGCTGGCCTCAAATTTGAGGCAATCCTCCTGCCTCAGCCTCTCCAGTGCTAGGATTACAGGCAGGTGCCACCACAGTTTTTCTTTAAAGTACAGTTTTTAAAATCTCGATTTCCTTGTCTCCTTTCTACCTAGTTTTATTTCTTCTATCTTACCTCAACCAAATGCTATACATTCATTTGTTGCATACGTTTATTTTTTCTATCCTACCTCAATTTTTTTTTTTTTTTGGTTTTTTTCTCACTGTGTAGTTTAGGCTGGGCTTGAGCTCAGAATGTAGTTGAGGCTGGCCTAGAACTTACAGCAATCCTCCTGCCTCAGCCTCCTGAGTGCTGGAATCATAGATGTGTGCCTAGCTATTTTCCAGATGAAGGCACTGAATTTAAACAAGGGCCCAATGGCATACAGTAGTCATTTGTCTCATAGTATTTTTTATGAACACATACCCAAGACTGTATGGGTCAGTGTCTTGGCAGGAAAAGCAGTTCAGCCTCGAGAGGTTTAAGTGCAGAAGATGCAAGGCAGGGGCCGTGGTCAAAGGTGTGGGTAGAGTGAAGGGAGCAAAGAGCATGGTGAGGCATCCAAGCACGAGCAGAAAACTGGTATCCTCGGCCCAGCTGAAGGACAGAGGCAGGAAGAATTGTGTTCCCAGAACCCACTGAGGGCTGGAGTCATGGAGGCAGGGACCTGCACAGATGCCACTGTGCCAGGCTGAAGGGTGGCGGTGAAGGGGGCAGCAGAGAGAAGAAAGACCCAGGCATACACCAGTGCCAGACCCAACGAGAGGCCAGCAGCATGGGACAGTCTGGCCCTCGGGCGCAGAGCAGGACAGAGAGAGAAAGCTGAGATAAGAAAATGCACGTCATGGGCACAGGGCCCGTGCCTAATGCTCACCTGCCCACGGGATGCTTTGTCTACACGCACGTCCGTGGCAGCTTCTACGATTGATTCTTCTTTCTTCCTCCTCTCTAACAGCCAACTATTGAACCGTGTCACACTTGGTAAACGGTTTCCTGATCGCAGTTCTGAGGTGACCTAATTAAATCGATGGCTTTTAATTTAACCTTTTTCAGCAACTGGCTTGTGAAATCTTGCGCTGACCATGTGTGCAGTACTTCTTCTCCAGGGCCTCTTTTGTACTGTAAGATAAAAGATAATTTCAAAAGAATTTAATTATTTTCCCCCTAAATAATCTCAAGAGAATAAGAATTTTTTTATTCTCTCCTAATGTTTTCTTTCAGCAAGAAATTTGGAACCTGAAGGTCATCCTAAGGTCATTTTCCTGTAGTAGAGGCCATAAAGATGAAAGTGCAGCCATCTGGGGGGACCTTACCGCAGGCTGGCTCTTACCGAGGCCTCTCTAGTGACAGCATCTTCTGGCTCTGGCCACAGTTATTTCATGGGTTACATTACAAGCCAGCGCAGCTCCTCTCTTTGCTAAAATAGTTTCCTTGGCCTTTGCTGAGAGGTATTTTTTTTTCCTCTCACGAAAAAAGAACAACCTTTGAGATCATTGCCAAATACATACATTCACACAAACTCACCCAATAAATCTATGCTTCACAAAAAGTAATGGTTCAACTAATGTTTATTGTGAAAAATGGTCATTGTCTGCATATTCGCCCTCTTCTGAAGAAATAGATCTCTCCGCTGTTTCCTAGGAAGAATTCTTTCCTTTGTTGGATCCTATGTGTGAACAGAAAGAAACAACCTTTCAACCGATATTGATCCACTGGCTTTATCAACTCAAAGCCCTACAAAGGGCATGTCAGTTCATCTTAAAACTGAATAGCACTACTAATTAGACTTGAGATTTATGCTTCTGTTCATCACGATGCTTCATAAAAACCTTCAACTAACCCTGTCTGTCGCCCGAGACTAAGGAAGGCACACATGAAAGAAACCCCTTGAATATTAAGCGATGTTGCCCTTGGACCCTCGAGGCCTGACTATGGCACTGGAATCATGTCATTCTTCATCCGTAGCTCTTGAAATTCGATGTGATCAACCTCGAAGAGAGAATTTCTACCCATAAAAATACATCTTCCGCGCATTCCAAATTAAATACAGCCTGTCTCCTCTTCCTGCGCTCACTAAGTCATCAGATGCTAAGTCAGGCTCAGGCAGCTGAGAATCTAGGGTAGATACTTCCACCTAAGAGCTAATGAGCAATGGTTTCAGAAGCAATAAAAAAGGCCATCAGGATAGTAGCCAAATGCCAAGCAATGAAAGTTCAACCAAGGGACAGCAACTGAAATCATTTGATGTCTTCTTTTCCTCCTTCTCCTGCTCCTCCTCCCCCTCTTCCTTCTCCTTCTCTCCCTCCTTCCCCTTTGCATTACTGCATGTTAGGTTAATGTTGTACATTTGTTTGTGGCCTGGCATTACTGAGATGCGAAGCGCCAAAGTACCAGCCCTTGCCGTGGGCCTCTCCCCAGCTCTGTGGGGAGGAGGGATGTGGGGCAGGCATACTGGAGTCAGCACGGAGAGCTGAGGCTAACTGTGCTTGCTGGAAGAACTCACAACAAGTACTCCCTACCTCCAGCCCCCTTTTTTCAGTTGGCTTGCAAATATGGGCAGTTCTGGCAAAGCGCCTTTTATCTATGCTTTATTGAAAACGAAGGATGCTTTTAACTTCCTCTGGTGTTCTGCCAACCGGATCCCGGTTATCCCTTTTGTAATACATTCTATTAGCTCGGTCTACTTAGGTAAGATAGGATCTCGTATATTAATTTTATGCTTCTCTTTCTTTCCCACATCTCCTGATACTTTCAGCAGCTGTTTGAGGCTCCTACATTGACACAAAAAGAATTAAGATTGATATGTCTGAAAAAATAAGAGAAAAATAATCAGTTGTTTGTTTCATTAATTTACTAATGGGGTTCCTTTACAAATGGGGTTCTCTGAGGGGAACTGAGATCCCACTTACAAATTGATGACAACAATGATTGAAAAAAAGTGTGAGTCAAGAGGGCTTAGGGAGTAGGGAGATTTTGCCCACTTCATCTGGAGTGCAGAGAAATTTAGGCAAGATATGACCTTGAAGGGTCTGGCCTGGGTTTGCAGGAGGAGGGGAAAGAGTGCAGAGGAGGCAGAGGGTAGGGAAGGCCAGGGGCCGGGAGGGAGCCAGGACCAAACTGTAGGTCGTTTTTCATCCTTTATTCGTCACACAGCCAGAGCCCAAGAAATGTCTCTCTTGTGTGGGAAGAGAACTTTGTTCCACAGGTCAGTTCTCAGCAAAAATACCAACCTACAACTGAGGCTTCGCTGAGCTCCACCTGCCTGTCTGATAAAAATCCATGTGGACACATAGGTGGGGCCCTCCACCCCTCAGAGAGGCAGTGGTGAGGTAGAGCTGACCCCTGGCTGGCAGGGGCTGGACAGTGGGAAATTCGCTTCACGTACAGAACCAGATTTCACTAGGCAGAAGATGATGGCTATCAGAAATGAGCTATCTATACCTTTTGTCACAAATGATTCCCAGCCACAGCCTCATTTCCGATTTAGAACTCCTAAGGTGCTTCTTCTGGATCTGACTTTGACCAAAAAATACAGAAAGCAGTTTTTATAGTGTATGGCTTCAAAAGGCAAATGATTTCAGCTCTTGTTGACCAGCCCTAAGGAGCAGGACCAGATCCACATTCTAGCAGGACCAGATCTCACATTTGAACCTTGGAGGGAATGAATGCTTGACACTGATTATAAGAGCCCTTGCTCTTTCCAACTTCCTAGACACATAATCTAAAGTATAGAATCCTGTGGGACACTGAGAATAACCAGCGTGATGACCATCACCATGTTGAAACTCACCTTCTTTTATTACACATCGCCCATCTCCAAAAGTACCTTGGCCATTCTGAGAGCCTCCTACTGGAGAGCTGCCACAGGAGCTTTCTTTATTCCAGAGGAAAGAAGAGCCTTTGAGTATTTCACCCCCATAGTACTGTTATTGGGTAAGTATATTCCAAATTAACATTAGCGGGTTCTGAATTGCTCACCCCTCCCTCTGAAGTTAAAATTCCAGGTCCTTCCCTCCTCAAACAAAGAATTGAATGAAACCAGCCACAAGTGGTGGTGGTAAAGTTTATTTAAAAAAGCAAAATGGAGATTGGGAGACACTGGCTCTGTAGGACGAGTTTGGGCCAAACAAAAGGTAAAAAGAGAAAATAAAAATATGTACCACGCCCTGAGAGATGTGGTACAGGGTATAATGAAAAGATACAACAGCCCTGTCTAGCTCTTTTGTGGGTCTCTTTATGCTTTCCAAATCTCCAGAAAGCCCTTGTGAACTTCTACTCCCGTGGGAACTTTTACATTCAGCTCTGTGTTAGAATTTTGTGCCTCAGGCTCACAGCAGGTCTAGGCCATATTCCAGTAGCAGTCTGTTCCGGAATTTGGTAATTAACAGGCCACGCCTATTTTCCCAGCCAGCTGTAGCTATGCTGCTTCTCCTACCCCGGTACTGTTATTAGGGGCATCCACTGTGTAACTACTGGCTGGCTTTTCCTTACTATTGTATCAAAACCCACAGTGCTTTGGTCCTTGATAAATCCTCTGAAACACAGAACAGTCCCAGAGTTTGGTATGGTGGTGTCTCCCAAAGGCAGGGATGCATATTCAGCAGCCCTAAGGACCTGTTCTCTGCCCTCTGCTTGGGTCTGTTTTAAAAAGCAGCAAGGACCTTGTTCTACTCCTTATCGAGGACAGAAGTTGCTGGTAGAGAGCAGCCATACAGGCTGTGAGGAAGGGGCGACATGCACCTGTCAGGCCCCTTGCTGCCCTCATTTACACTGCCTTTTCCCCCCTCCTGAGAATGTTTTCTTCCCCTTTGCCTTTCTTTTCATTTCCTGTTGCAGCTCAGTGACCTGTGGGGTTCAGGCAGTTCACGTTGCCCTGCTTCCTCCATCCCATGTTCACATACTGTAAACACTTCTATTTGCTCCTGGTTTCTAGACCATGTCGAGTTCACTAGCCTTTATTTGTGATGAAGGGCTCTGCAACTACCATCGCTCACTCTGGCTTCCCTTTTTCCTCCACCAAAGTGTTAAACCTGAGAGGGATGAAGAGGCACCGGCTCCCAGGGTGCCGGCTGCAGGGCTGACCATATTAGGAGTGTGTGAAGTGAGGATTCAGCTCCTGGAGTAGCAGCAGGAGCTCTCCTGTCAGTAGGAATCACAGGAGCTATATTTAGTAACCCGCACTAGGGACTAGCAGCTTAAATGTGGGAGTGGGCTGCCAGAATGCAGATGTGTAGTCAATCTCTACTCCAATCCCTACGGGGGCTTTCAGCCGAAGCCTTAGGGGACAGCCAGCTCTGTTCCCCTCCACCTACTCCAGATTGTCTTGATGGCATCCTTTGCAAGTCTGGCAAGGATAGATTTTTTCATCTGTTCTGCTTTTTAACAAGGAGAAAAGGAACCATGATTGTTGAATGAATCATTATTTAAAACGCTGTAAATAGTATTTTTCTCCCCTCAGACCTTACCTCCTTTCCCATGTCAGATTAAATAACCGCTAATATGATGAATGGAATAATTTTATTGCCCCATGATTTCTCTCTTCAGAAAATGAAAGCAATCATCTCCCTTTTGTTTTGCAGGAAATGTATATTTGGTGTTAGAGGCATTTTATTTCAGGTTACTGAGGTCATTGGGTCTAGAAATACATCTTTGTTATAATGTATAATTATCTAAGCAGAGCACCATCATTGTGTGTGGAACGATTTCTTATAAACCATTAAATTTATACAAAATTCTATGACAGTAAAAATCAAGGGAGGGGCCAGGGATTTAGCTCAGTGATTAGAGTGCTTGCCTAGCAAGCACAGGCCCTGAGTTCGATCCCCGGCACCACAAAAAAAAAAAAAAAAAAAAAAAAAATTAAGGGAAAATGCTCTATAGATAGAGCTGTTAACATACTTGAGGATGAGGAAGTACAGTAAATACCTCTTTAATGGGACCATGGTAGCTTGGTTTTGAGAGTTATTTTTTTATCCAGAGGCCCTTTCTGTGCATCTGCCTCTCTCCCCTTTCCCTCTTGAAGTTGCCATGTCATTTGACTGAGACTTCAGTTCAAATGAATTGGCTAAAGTTATTTCTAATTCCGAAATTTGAGAAATATTTAGAATATGGAATTCGCCTTGCTTCCTCGTATTTACACCTGTTACAAATCCACTCAATTTCCTCAACGTAGTTGGTAGCAGTAGTGCAGTGGAGAGTTCTAGTCAAAACTTTCCATAGAACTGAAGTTCTGCTTGGGAAGTTCATCTGAATAGAAAGCTAAAGCTGTTGCATGTTCCACCACCACTCATCACTGCCAGAGCCTTTTGAGTTCAGAGCTTCAGCTAAGAGGAAATGATGGGACTATTTAGATGGCTTTGGCTGAAACTAACAAATTACAATATATTCCAGTAAGTGTGATCATATGAGGACCCTCGGAGGAAAAGAATCTCAAGAAACCGTACAGAGTGAGTACACCCTGTGCAGTGACGCCACTGGTAGTCATTGCTCAGCAAAATTGTGCACAGTGAATCTAAGGGGTACAGTATGGCCGGAGATGGAACGAAGGGTTAGCCGTGACACGCCAGGTCGGACCTAGAGGGAACTGGCAAAGCTGGGCGTGGGGCAAGTATTGAAGTTGGGGGCCGAGTCAATGCAGGAGAGAGGATGTGCCATCAGGAAGGCCGGGCCTCAGGGACACGCAGCGGGAGGGAAGTAGGGAAGAAGCTGGAGTCTAGGAGACCCCATCTGAGATGACAGTGTCCACAGAGGCAGGCCTGTGTCATGGGCACCAGGGAACCTCACAGCTGAGGTGTTTAGAGATGCAGGCAGGGCCGGAACGTGAGTGAGCGTGTCTGGCCAGGTGCTGGGGTCCTGCTCCTGGAGGAGCAGACACCTTGGGGTGGTGGCATGTTGGAAGGAGGGAGAGTAGAGGCCAAGATGCATTCACTGAGGAAGGAAAATGCTTCATATCGCAGATGAAGGGTTCAGACACAGAAAAACCATAAGAATTGAGCTTGCAGATCATTATAATTCATTATAGTGATCATAATTAACATTTGTTGCCCACTGTGCCAACACTGAAAACTTTTACCTGAGGATATGTTGCGTGAATTGCCTCATCTAAATTTAAAGCAACAATATGAGCTCTCTTGTATGTATCATCAAACATACAAGGAAACTAAGGCACAAAGAGGTACTTGACAATTGAATGGTGGCACCGAGAGTCAAACCCAGGTCTCTGAATAACGCCCCCTCCTAAGCTTAACTACATCACTTATTAACTCCCCAAATGCTATAGATCATGAAGTAGTTTGGGGTTTGATCTTAGGGAAACAGTAAAAGTTCTTTTTCTCTATCTGTTATTTTTCCCACAAGATGGATCTAATGCTGTTATTTACCACATAAAATAAACCATAAGTACTTATCTTATGCAAGGCATTGTGCTAAGGGTTAGGTCTCCAGGGATAAATTTTACACAGTCCTTCAAGAATATTGTGACAGCTGGGCGTGGTGGTGCATGCCTGTAGTCCCAAGACTCGGGAGTCTGAGGCAGGAGGATCACCTGGAGTTTGAGGCCAACCTGGACTACATAGTGAGTTCAAGGCCATCCTGAACCACATAGTGAGACCCTGCCTCAAAAAACCAAAAAAAAAAAAAAAAAAGAATATTGTGATAAATATATAAATCATAAATTAAGAGCTTGTAGAGTTAGATATGAAGTGCTGGTGGGGAGACAAAGAATGAAGGGAACCAAAGAAAGTTTGAAGAAGTGACATTTGAGGAGTTTTGAGGGAACAATGGCAACTCCTCTGGTGGACAAGACAATGAAGAATATTACAGGTGGAAAGAAAGAATGTCTTGGAAGTAAGAATCATCAGGGAATCTGTAGCATAATATAACTAAAGAGGTATGAAATAACCCTGGGAAAGTAGGTCGAAGCCATACTATGAAAGGCCTTGTATGCCAGAATAAGAGGGGTAGCATCCACTGGGGTCCAAAGAGGTGTTATGGCTTGTGTCTAGATGTCCCGCTGAGGTGGCTGGATCTACAGCAGTGTGTGATGCTGGGATTAAAGGTGTCCCACCCTGGGTGTGTGTGCTACTCACCCTAAGGACTGGTAGCCTGGATAGAATATAAGGGACAGAAAGAGGACTGCTGTTGTCACTTGCTGCCCTCTGCCCACCATGAACTGTTTCTCCTCTGCAATGCCCCTCTGTCATGCCACCCTGGCTTGGGCTCAGCCAACTATGATCTGAAACTGCTACAAACTGTGAGCCAAATAATCCTCTCCTCCTTTAACTTTGAGTGTCGAGTATTTTGTCTCAGCAATGAGAAGTAACTGAGATGGCAGGGCTCCTAGAATCTCCTTGCACTAAGAGCAGAGCTGAGCTCAGGCTCAGCAAGGATGATTCTGCAGCCAGTCCAACAAATGATAACTTGGGGAAAGAAGTGATCCCCAAAGAAGCAACTAGCATGTCCTGATAAGAGCCAAATAAACAGGGTTCAAGCCAAAGAATTTGTCCTGGAAGATCATAACTGTCTTTTGGAATACAAAGATAAGTCATTTTCTTGCTCTGTAACACTAATCCATTGGTCTGAACCCTTGATGAAAACTTGTTTCAGTACACACACACTTGGATTTCCAATTTCCTCTTAACCTGTAAGAAGCTGATTAAATTAAGCACTATTGACATCTAAGCTCTTAAAATAGAAACTCATTCGAAGAGAACAGCAGTCAGAATAACACAGTGTCACCCTCTGGTTCCGCTTTCAGCCACCCTTCTTTAGTTCTAGCGAGGATACTTTTCATGGCTGGAGCCAGCAGACTTGCAGATCTTCCTGATGAGACACTCTTCAGCTTCTTAGTAGCTACTTGCTGAACAAAATCACAGAACCAGAATGACTGCTTTAATTGTAAATTGATAGCTTTCACTTTAAATTCTAGCCAACAAACTCAAATGGGCATTTAACGATGGATAGATGGCTAGGAATCAGGCCGCATGTCCATAGTCTAAGTGTGCTTTTCTATTCTTCAAGGTAGTTATTTCATCCTACCTCCTCCCCACTCCAGCATCCCACACCTCCCCTCCTCTGCCTGACGGATGACCTCATCTTATTATCATTAAGAAAATACCATCCATTAATCCTGGGTCTGGAGATTTTGCGTGTGTGTGTGTGTGTGTGTGTGTGTGTGTGTGTGTGTGTATGCATATAGCCATCGAAAGTAAGTGAAATCATATGTTAAAGAGATATCTGCATTCCCACGCTCATTGCACAGGGCAAAGATATGGATTCAATATAAGTGTCCATTGTTAGATGAACAGATAAAAAAAGGTGACAGATATACACAATGGAATACTATTTAGCTTTAAAAAAATTAAGGAAATCCCATCCTTTGGGACATGGATGAAGCTGGAGGACATTATATTGAGTGAAATAAGCCAGGCGCAGAATATTACATGCTCTGACGTCTACATGGAGTAAAAAAGTTGAACTCATAAAGTAGAGAGTACGCCAAGGGCTGGTGGCCCGGTGGTGGCGGGGGAGATGTTAGTAAAAAGAAAATTCAGTTAGATAGGAGGAATAAGTTCAGGAGAGATATTGTACCTCGTGGTAATTATGATTAATAATGCATTGTATTCTTTAAAATTGCTAAGAAAATAGATATTAAGTTTTCTCACCATAAAAATGATAAGTACTATATTCAAGGTAATATATATGTTAAATAGCTTGATTTAATCATTCATAATGTGTGCATATTTCAAAACAAAATATTGTACACAGTAAATATATGGAAATTTTTGTCAATTTAAAGAAATAAAGAAAATAAAAGCTCTAAGAGCAGAAAACCTGATGTCGCCGCCCATCTTCCCTCTGGATCTGTTCACACCGGTGCCTCTTAGACTCCAGTTTCCGCACTTGTGCTCTGGGTTGTACACGTTGCCCTCTTCTCGGGGACCCGACAGGAGCCCCACGATCCTCTCTTCTGTGCCCTCAGCTTTTTCCTTGCTACTGGGTCAGCCAGTTGGTGTCCAACCATGCCCTAGTGTCTCCCATCATTAAGAGAGGACTTATACCTCCTAAGTTCACATTTCCCTCCAAACATTGTGTCATTTTTGAGCTGTGTTTTACAGTAAGATTTCTGGAACCAATTGTCTAAATCTGGGATCTTCACTTCCTCACTACTTATTTTCTCTGCAAGACACACCAACCAACTTCTTTCTGTAATACTCCACAGAAAACTTCCCTGTGGCTTGTTCATGGGGAAAACACACAGCCACGCTAAGTCTAAGTTTGTGATCACTAACTACTAGTGGGTCCTTAATACTTGCCAGAAGTTATGCTACATTTCTCTAATGTATCTACCCTCCCGCTCTCCTGAGTATTTTACACTTTTCTCTTCTCTCCCTGGGCCTCCAGCGCTTTCTAATTCTCATGCTATCTGATGACCTCACTTCCTGCCTTATGTTCCACTTCTGCAAAAGACTCAGACAATCTCAAGAGACATCCACGGGTGTGTACAGCTGAACAGACTCATTATCTAATAGTCACACTGTCTGTCCTATTAACTCCGGTGTCCATGGTCCTGGCTGAGTTCAATCTCTGTGTGATTGTTAATTGTGATATTTCAGCTTGACTTGAATAAGAAATGCCTAGAAGATTAGTAAATCTCTGGGTGTGTCTGTGGATGGCTGATATGTATGCAACAACCGGAGGGGGGAAGATCAACCCTGGATCTAGGTTAGTACCAACCGATAAGCTTCTATCTTGGACAGAAAAAAAAGGGAAAAAAGAAGGAAGGGCTCTGGTCTTTGCCAGTGCCTTTGGACGTTTGTGTCCAGTTCCTAGGGATTCAGCACAAACTCTTCAGTCTTCCAGTGCAGGCTCTTTAGCTTTCTGACACAGGCTCACACCTGTGACTCTGCAGTGAGCCACTGACCTTCAATTGCTATTGGATGCTCTGGCTCCCCAGTGCCCAGACAGTCATTTTGGATTCTTCTGTTTCTGATCCAGCAGATGGCCTTTGGGATTCTCCCACTTCTGATCCCCTAAACCTACCTCACAAATCCCTTACATAATATACATTTATTTTATATTGAATCCGTTCCTCCAGAAAACCCTAATACATGTTTCTTTTGTGCCCTATATCCCACCTTCTGCTGCCTATTCATTGATCTTGTCCCAGCAATTTTGCTCTCTTATCTCTGATCGTCAGAGTTTCCCTCTCTATTAGAGTATTCCTGGAAACCTACAATGTGCATCACTTCTTCTAGAAAAATCCTGTCAACACAACTACAACAAAAACTTGTCTTGGCCTCACTTTTCCTTCACTTAACACTCCACTTCCCTTTTCCCTCTATACCAAGTTTCTTTGAAAAAGTGGGCTATACTTGACATCTCTAGTTTTGATCTTTGCATTTTGTCTTGAATTCCCTCTGGTCAAGCGTTGCCCCCAGTGCTATAAGAAAATTGTTCTTAATAAGGTTGATGAACGGCCCCTAAATTGTTAAATCTGAGCTATATTCTTCCTTGACATCACTTGGGCATTTAACCATGCCCTTCTCCTTGAAACCCTCACTTCACTTGGCAACCAAGACCTCACTCTTGTCAGCTTTTCACCCACTTCTCTGGAAGCTCTTGTCAGTCTCCTTTTCTGATTCTTCATAATATCTAGATTCTGGAGCTGTCCTGAGATCAGCACGTGAACCTTATGCCTTTTCTTATTGTATTTACAGTCTTGGTGGTCTCATTTAACATCTCGTGTCTTTAAATGCTATACACTCTGCTCTGATTACTTTCAATTTCCAAAACCCTTGAAGTCATCCTTCACTTCTTTTTCTCCCTTATATCCTACCTCCAATTCATCATTATTTCCCATTGGCTCCAGCTTGAAAATATTTCTAGAATCCAACCAATCTGATCAACTCACTGTTAATGACCCGGCCAAGTCACTGTCCATTACTGTCTAGATTATTGTAATAGCTTCCTCTCTGGTCTATTTCTATTCTTGCTTCCTTATAGTCAATGGTTGACCCAGCGGCCAGAATGAGCCACTTAAAATCTAAGTCAGAATGTGTAACTCCTCTGTCAGGAAGCTTCCAACGTTTCTCCATCTCACTCTTGATAAAAGTCAAAGTTCATTCTATATATGCAAGATCCTACCTGTTCTAACCCCACCCTGTCTATCCTTTCCAGATATTCCCTTCTTGCTTCCTCTTCTCCTACCATTGTGGCCTCTTTGCTACTCTTTCCCACATTCTTATCTCCCAGGCTTTTCAATGATTTATCTTTCTTCCTAGAAAGTTGTTCCCCAGATATCTGCAAGACTCATCCCTCACTTGAGGGGCTTACGGAAATGTCATCTTTCTGTTTAGTAGTTTCTCAGCAGCCTGCCTAAAATGACTTTCCTATCCTCTCCACATAAACTTTCTTTCTCCTTTCCCATCCTTATCTTTTCCTATTTATCATCATTCTGCCTATGATACATTTTATTTATTTATCTTAGGATCTGCTTCTCTCACTGGACAGTAAACTACAGAAGGCAGGAATTTCTTTTGACTGTTTTCTTCACCATAATATCGGCGGTGCCTGAAGAGCAGAACAGAACCTGGCTCCTCATTAATCATCTGTAAGATTGGAAAAATAAGATTCTCTGTGACTCAGTTTCTCCAACTATAAATAGGAAATCATCATTATCCTCTATTATTAGGATAAAAGATGTGTGAAGTACTTACAACAATGCCTAGGGAAATAAAAAGTACTCAATAAATGTTATCAATCATTATGATTATTGTACCATTTATTATTATTGTTGTTGATAGTAGTAATAATAGTAGCATTATCAAAGTACTCATTCCCTTTGATTCAGTGATACAATGTTTTTGGTTTTCTTCATAAATCTCCTACCTCAGTGGCTACTTTCTCTTCAGATCCCTGAGAAATAGAAGAGCCCAGAAATGGGGGCTGGATCCTTTTCTTTCCTTTAATGTACTCTCTCCTTCCATGATCTCACCCAGGCTCCTAGCATCTAACATGGTTTGTGTTGGAAACCAAATTTTTATGTCCAGCCCAGACATCTTTCCCCTGATTTCAGACCAGGAACTTCCTACTATTTTCTCAGATATCTCACAAGCATGTTTTGAAATTAACATATCTGTGGTGGCTTTTAAAAAGGGCCACAGATCTTTTGACCTTTTCTTTCCTCTCTTTGAGTGTGAGCTGGACTTAGTGACTCACTTCTAATGAACAGAATACATTGGAAGTGACAGTATGGGACTTTGAAGAGAAACAAAAGAGAAAAAGACATTTGGGCTTCCTCCCCTTTTTAGATCCTTCCCTCTGGAGGACGGAGCCTCCGTGTCCTCAAGACCCTCGAGCAGCCTTGTAGATAAGTCCACATGTGTGCTTCTTGCTGATAGCCAGTGAGGAGCTGAAGCCCTAAGAGGGTAGCGGATGGTCCACTCAGTCAAGCCCTCAGAGGCCTGCAGTCTCTGCTGGGAACTGGAAGGCGGCCTGGTGAAAGCTCCTGAGCTAGACCCACTCAGCCACTTCTCGCAGAAATTGACATCATACATCATTACTGTTTAACTTAGTACTTTTATGGGAATTTTTTTATGTTTTAACATCTCTAACAATGATTGTGTATTTATCTATTTTTACAGTGAGCTCTCTTGATTTTTCTGTTTCATGTATTTTTGAAGTCTTTATCTTTTGTCTCCTAACAGTGTCTGAAAAATGTTTTGGTGTATTCTGACTGAGGGTCTTTGCATTTGCCGACCCCAGGTCAGAGTGCTTTCTTTCCGGGTCTTCATGTGACTGTGTCTTTCTTCACAATCAGGGTCAGTTGAATTGTCATCTTCCCAGGGGTGCCTTCTCTGACCACTGTATAAAATAGACACCTGCCCCTCCTCAGCCACTCTCTATCCCAACACCCTGCCTATGTTCTTCATTGCAATGGCCACAATCTGTAACTGCATTGTTAATTTGTTTACTTATTTCTCTTATCGTCTGGTTCTCTCACTAGAACATAAGTTCCATGCAAGCAGGAGACCTGACTATTTTACCTGCCTCCCTACCTCCAGAGACTGGTAGAATCTCCAGCCCATAAAAGCTTTATGCATTTTTGTGGAGTGGGAGGACAACACAGAACAAAGTGGGTGAAGTAAAATTCTCTTGTCTTGGACCAAAATTGCTATCGTAAGATTCCCATGACTGTCTGACTTGGGAATGTATTGAAGAGCAGATTTGAGTCCAGGCAGCTGGGATAGCTCCACCTGGATGGCTTAGCACAGCAGTCTTTGTTTTCTGATGTATTTTATGTAGCATTTAAAGGAATTCTTCAGAAATCATCTAAGTTTAATGTGAATATGTGTGTGTTTCTTAAAATGTGTAACACTGATAGAACAAATCCTAGGAAGGGCATTAGCATTATGATAGCTTCCACTCAGATGTAGAAAGGAATGAGTAACCACTCAGTCAACTCAGAAGGATGTAGAAAAGAATGAGTCCCCACTTGGAGGAAAATCCACTGATTACGTATAACCAGGTCTTATTGAGTAATCTCTGAATTTCTTGCTTAGGAAACCATATTTCAAACACATGATCTTGTTTCCTAATCTGTCGTGTGCATGCACATAGACTGCTTAGAAAGAAAAATGCAAGGAGAGAACCCTAGATACATTAAAGATTTCCAAAATGCACTTAATTTTCCAGGGGCATCAGTGTGGCAGTTTGGCCCAAGATCTGGAACTTACTTGAAAGGGGAAAAGGAGACTGGCCTTTGGTAACTCATCAGCTCAGATATAGATCAGTGATGCCAGGCTGAAAAAAACTTATATTTTTTCTCAAATATTAATCAATTGTCCTCCACTGAAATATATTGATCTAATGAAAAAGAAATAGAAATTGATCCTGAATCAACTTTGCTGTACATGAGTCTTTTGACAACCATGAAAAAATCAATTTAAATATAATTTTTAAAAATGATAAAAATGAAAATTGAAAATTGGAATCCTACCAACCAAGTTTCATTTTAGTATTTCTTCCTTTGTAGGTTTGCTTTAACGGTGTTTTAAATCTTCTCTGCTCAGAGGTAAAAGAAGTTTTAGCTTCCTGTCTATTACACAAAAGGATTTCTCAGACACTCTAATCTTCCCGAGGACATGACCCCACCCCAAACTCTGGGGAAAGACCCTTTGTCTCAGAACCCAGGTGTTCCCTTCTGCAACTTCCCTTTGACCTCACCTTGAAACAGCTCCTTCCTCTCCCAAAGGCCTTCCGCACACTCTCACTTCCTTTCTCTTGGTTTCCCTGGTCCCCCTTCCCAGGAAGACTTGCCTTTGAAGAAACACATGCATCTGGAAGTATTATTGCTTGATTGTGATTTTTAGGTATTTTGCGTTCAATCAGAGGATAAACTCTTTCTGTGTTGAAAGTCATTTAAAAAACTTTTTTTTTTTTAAATTTTTTGGTGTGTTGGAGACAGGGTCTTACTGTGTAATTCAGGCTGGCCTTGAACTCATTATGTACCCCAGGCTGGCCTCAAACTTGTGGTGATCCTCCTGCTTCAGCCTTCCAAGTGCTGGGATTTCAAATACAATTTGACTTGTGAACTTTTACCCATAAAACATCTCATGAATTAGTGTGTCTTTGGATTGGGACCATCTCCCAGAAAGTATGGCAGGAAGGAAATATATTGGCTTTGGGGTAAGCAGGCTTGGGTTGATCCATAATTCTGCCAATTTCCAGTCAAGTGACCTGATATGGATTACTGAACTTCACTGACTCTCAGCTAAAGTAGAAATTATAATGTCTGTTCCACAGGGTTGCTGAGGAAATTAAGGCAGATACCATGTGGAGATCTAGTATGGTTCCTGACTAGTTGGGGTTCAGGTGGATCTCTCTCCTCCACTTGTCTTTATAGCATCGGATGTGGATCCATCCGTGGCTTTCCTTACAACCCATGCCATGCTTTCCCCAGGTACCTAGAGCTCACTGGGAAGGAGCTAGGTTGAAACTAAACTGACATCTGCAAGGTGTTGTGTGAACTTCTGAAAGTGTGGCTGCTGGAGGACTTATTTAGAGAGGCAAGAGTGATCTTGGGCCATAACAAGTTAACGTACAGTTTACCATAACAGTTTAAACATAAAAGTTTAAAAAACAAATTATCATCCATAAAAGATCATATGGAAGAAGGTCCCCTTGGATGGTTGAGATGCAGTAATGAGTGACTAGAGAGAAAACTAAGGGATTCCACCAACATTATTTATTTAAAATCTTCTGTGTGCTAGGCACTGGGCAAAAACAAGTAAAATTTATTCTCCAAGAAACCAACAATTACGACGCTATGGAAAGCACTAAAATTAAGAGGTAAAATATGGAAGATGTAGCAAAGCATCCTAGAGGTCAATATTCCCGATGGCTAAATGATACTCTAATAGGTCTTTTCAATTATCTATTGGTGTATAACAAACTACCCCAAACTTAGTGGTGTAAAACAGTATTGATTCTGTGGACCAGCAGTTCAGATATGCCACAGCAGGCAAAGTTCAATGTCTGGAACCTCAGCTAAGACTCAAGTGGATGACAACTTTGGACATCTGGTGCTCCTTTCATTAATGAGCTTGGCACTCAGGCTAAACTTGGCAAGGACTGTTGGTGGCACTTCTACTGTGACCTTTTCATGCGACTTGAACATGGCAGCTGTGTTTCAAGAGGGAGCAAATTGAGAGTAGCATTCCAGAAGAACTGGGAGGAAGATGAGTGGATTTGTATGATCTGCGCAAAAGGATAGCAAGGCCCACAAAGCAAAAGAGGAACTGTTCGGTTGGGTGCCCTTCCGCATATGGCTGGTGGAGCAGGGAAACGGGCGTCTAAGGCGTGTGGCCAACCTGGATCAAGAGTGACTTCTCACACATTAATGAGGAGTCTCAATTTTTTCTTGTAGGTGGTAGAGAGACACTGGAGAATTTTGAATTTGAGAATATTTTAGAAGTGTGATGATGGCAGCACAAGGGAAGGCTGTTAGGAAGAGACAGGAAGGAACAAAGGAAAACCACTTGCAATACCACTGAAATAGTTAAAGAAATAAAGGGCAAAGACCTGACCCAAAGCGTTGCCAGTGAAATTGGTGTGTAGTGTTAGTATACGAATTGTTAGGACGGTACATAGTAATGCTGTTTAAAGAAAATGAGAGTATCAGATATGCAACTTTTGTTTTTTAAAATGGTTTCAGTTTTAGATGCTTTAAGTTTGGGGCACTTAAAAGGCCCTCTGTGGAAGATGGGTAATAGATAGTTGCATTTATGCATCTGAGGCTCAAAAAAGACCTGACTTAGAAAAGTAGAATTGGGGGTCATCAGTCTTTTGCAGGTGGTTGATATCATGAGATTTAATTAATTTGTCTGGGGAGAATATTTAAAGAAATTAAGTAGGTCCTTTAAGAGCTCTAGCATTTCAGCAATAGATGAAGGTGGAAGTAGTATCAGAACGCACTAAGAAATGCTAAGAAAAGTGGGACAAAATGGGAAAAAAGTGGTATTAAACAGTTTAAAAGAAAAGATAAATTCAAGAAAGAGTACATGTCAGGGTGCTAATGCCACATAGAGGACAAGTATGGTGAAGACTAACACCCACCTTCTGTAGGTAACCAGGCTGCCTCCACAGCCGAATGGGCCCATCCCCAGTAATGGAAGTGGATACAATCAAGGCAGGGACCGTGACCCAGGAGAGACCCATGAAAGGTACAAGTTACTGAAGCAGAGATTCAGGAACAAGCAACACAACGTGGTGTTCGAGGCTGGTCTCAGAGACCAGGTGAGAGCATATTTGTCCAACGGCTATTCAAGGTTGGAGTAAGTGAACACCAGAACTACATAAATACTTTGAATCCTAGGAATGAGCACACGGCCAAAGGTCACAGATAAATGAAAGAAACTGTTGTAGAGCTATCTTTGACTTCAATCCTTATTTTGTATTTTGGGTTAGTCAACATAATTTGGATGAAAATACCATAAAGCCACTCAAGCTAGCTGAAGTACAGAGCGAAAACTATTGGAAGCATATTAATATGTCTCACAATTAAAGGGTTGAACAATCAAATCACAGGAACAATGATACCCAGTTGAGCATGAGATAACCTCAAAGTAGAGACTCAGGCTCTGCAGGATTGTGTTTGTCAATTCTTCTTTTACTGCTTCTTTTGTGCATTGACATCATTCTCTCTATATAGACACCCCCCCCCTTACAAATAGCACCTGCATTTTATACGGTATAATTCTTAGCCTAAGAGAGGGCTAGTTATGAAAACTTCTTGGGGGAAAAGCTGTTTGGCTTGGTACCCACCTGTGGCTGAAGAGGGACCCACAGTCACAATTCTGGAACGGAGGAAATGAGGAGCAGTGCTTGCTGTAAGAACGGAGTAGGAAACACTAGGCTGAAAAAACAATCGATGTCCACTGTGGTGGGTAATTAATTAATTAATGATCGGCTTGCGTGGGAAGGCCCAGCCGAATTGAGTCAGTGTGGTTCTGGGCTCGGAAGCCCCACCTGAGGTTCATTGTCAGGACAGTGCAGAAGGAGAGCAGGAAAGGAGGATTTTATGCTGGTTTTCCTCA
>PVJO010011992.1:33412-57442 GCA_004026905.1 Hystrix cristata | reverse complement strand
GCGACCTGCTGGGCTCACGCAGAGCCGGCACACAGCTGCAGGCTCCAGGGACCCAGCTGCCTCTTCCAGCGCCCGGAGTTCTCGGCTCCCCAGGCTGATCTGAACAGGGAGCTGCTGGGTCAGGGCTGGGAGAATCCTCTCAGGCTGTTGGCTTCTGTGGCCCGACCTGGCTGACTCAGGTTCTTCTGGCATTTGCTCTCACCTGGACATTTTTGGGCCCCTGAGTATCTGTTGGTGCATTGGTCCGCCCAGGTGGGAAGACTTTCCTTGACGGGGGCCTCCTTGTCCAGCCTTGACATGGGACTCATACACGCATTTTCTTTCTCACTGTTTACTACCTCTGTCCCTTGGCCTACTGTGCCCTTAATTTAGAAGGTCAGATAGGATTCCTTTCAGGCATTTTTATTTTTAAATTCCAATTTATTTTAGTATTTGTGACTTATAAGATGACCATCTCTTGATCACTAGGACACTTGGTAACTTGATGTCTCCTTCAATTTGCAACTCCAGTATCACATAGTCAAACTTACAAACAAAGACACTGAGCCATAAAGTCCTGATGACTCTTTGTTATTTTAATGACTAAATAATACAATGTATACTAATGTGTGATAGGTGGGCACTAGCAGAATAGTTACTTCTTGGTGGCGCTATTGTGGTTTCTACTGCAGAGATTTTGTAAACTCCTTCAGGGCAGGAATTAGGTCTTAAACTTCCATTGTCTCACCCCGCAGCAGCACAATGCTGAGCACCTCACAGCTGCTCCATAAATCACCGTGTGCTGATCTTAAACGGGACTCACTGCAGGTTAGGACTGGGCAAGAAACTACCTGGCAGAAAATGTTAAGAGAAATCTTGTTGGTTTGACTGGATGTTGTGTCTGTTCCAGAGTCCACAGGAGAGCTTATTGATGACTGTCCTTCTTTTGTGAGGAGCAGAATTCAGTTTTCTCTGTCACAGAGGCACAAGTAGGCTTAACCTAGGGCCATGCTGCTGGGCTGTGACTGTGTGATCCCCAGAGAGAAAGAGCCAGAGTGATGGCCAGTATAGGTTTGTGTGGCTAAGAGCAACCACCAGCTGTGCCTCCACCCGGCACAGTGACTTGGGAGCTTGGACGTCTGGGGTCTGCTCCCCTTGAGCCTGATACCTGGTAAACGTCTGGAGAGCACAGACGTGGGGCCCGTGGCCAGTGGTACTGACTCTACCTGTGTCCAGGACCAGTTCCTTAGCTGTGCATTCAAGACCCTCGAAAACATGGTTTTCTATGTCGAATGGGGATAATAGTTGTCCTTTGGCATTATGGACTGAATTAAGACATGCCAAATATACATAACATCTCAATACATGGCAAATGGAATCCATTTGACTGCCAAGTGTTCAACTCATTGGTTTTTCTCAAGTATATGCATTATTATGCTTCTGATCTGTTCAGGACACCAAAGCATGTGGGGTGTCATTGGCACCCCTAGGTCTGCCTATACTGTTGCACAGCAGCATCTGGGGATTGTGGCGTATTGCTCAGCCGCAAGGTTTTCCTCTTCCTCTATTCCAAATGCAGCTGGAAGGGAGGCTGTATATATGGTAGAGGAAGCAGGGGTTTAGAAGCAAGGCAGATTTGGCTTCCTATTCCATGTTGCCCTGCACCAACATCTAACTTCAATCCCCTGTATGTGTTTGTTGAATGAGAAGAAATCAGGTCACTGAGCAGAATCTCACTGCCCTATGCAGGTAGAAGGATTTGGAGGCTTCCACCCATATTTTAAAGAAGACCTGGGAGTCTTGGCAAAGTGTACAAGGGTCAGAGTTCTGTCAGCAGACTCCAAAGGGATATGTGAAGCTACAGTAATAAAGCCGAAGGTACGGTAGAGATCCTAGGAGGTCTGAGATGCCCAGAATTTGGAATGTCTGCTTGAAAAAGCCACAGCCAGTGAGCAGGAAGAAGCTGTGTGGTTTGCAACCAGCAAGGCCATAGAGGTGGAGCCCCCTAAGCCCTCTGAAACTTACACCTCACCACCCACATATTTCAGAGATGCAGGGTTTAATGTTCGGTCTTGCTTTGGTTCAAGTGTTTTCCGTCTCCCTATTCCTCCCTTTTGGAATGGGAATATTTACCACGCACCATTGTGTACTGAGACATGTAACTTGTGTTTTGAGTTTTATAGGGGTTCACAGCTAAGAGTTTATCTTGAATCTCAGGGGCAACTTTGTACTTGGGCTTTTGAGCAATGCTGGGATTGCTTAGATGTTGGGGAAAGAATTAATATCTTTCTGATTGTAGGAAATATAGTTGTATCATGTGAGGTAAAGTTATGACCCCGTTCTTGTCTATGGGGATTGTGTGTGGTTTAACAAGATGCGACTGAGAGTCACGTTGACAAGGGATAGAATGTACAGTTAACCTTCATTGTTAGAGTGATTGGCTTGAGAACCACATAGATTGGTAAAGCCCTCTTCTGCGTGAGTTGTGAGAACGTGACCTTGGCACTCAATCTGGTACCTGGTTCATTCCTCTCTGTACTGTCTGCTTGATGGCTACCATGAAGTGAGCAGCTGTGTCACACCACGCCCTTGCACTGCGACCTTTCTGCTTTGAGCCATCCGACCATGGATGAAGCCATGAGCCAGGTTAAATCTCTCCCCCTTTAAGTTGTGGGTGTCAGGTACAGTGTTTTGTCTCAGCAGTGGGATAGCTGATGAATACAGGTGAGCATTCCCTACAGGTGCTTGCTCACCTGATGAATACAGGTGATTTGGAGTGCAGCTTCTAGAAGATCCCAATTCTGCCACTTACTAGCTCTGTGGTTTCGAAGAAGTTATTTTACCTCTTGGTTTTACCTCTTATGAAAAGTAAGGATGCTATTAACATCTATCTTGTAGTGCTGTTAAATATTTTTTCATATATCAAATATGTAAAACATTGTTTGACCATAAATAAACACTCAAAATTTTAGCTCGTCTTTTAAGCTGATGGCAACACTTGGTACAGTGCTTGGCTTGTATGAGGGTGCTCAGTGGGAAATTTACTTCCACTGTTCTTCCTGACTCCAGAAGGTAGTACACTAGCAATGTTTGCTGTCCTACAGTCCAACAGTAGCATGGAAACACTCTAATTTGGAGATAACAATCTCTCGTGTATTAATACAGTTACTCAGAATTTGGCTACAGTATGCACTGGTGAACATGAACTTGAATGAGGGCTGATTTCTGCCTTGTGCTTATGGTTTAGTGGGGGATTCATTTTTTGTGTGTTCACTCACGTACACATTTGTTTGGAGCCTTTCACAAAGGGATGGCATGCAATGGTTGCCACGAGATGGTCTGGAGGCACAGCGGAAGGACAAACAAGTTTCTTTTGGGTGATGTCTGAGCTGAGCCTTAAAATCTGCACCAAAGATGTTTGAACTTGGGCATGAGAGTGAGTCCTGGTGAGGATGGGAAAGACCTGCCAAACAACATGACATTTGGGACCAAACCTGGAGGCTTGGAAATGTGTCTTTCATTCAGTCGTTACTCATTGAGCAGGCAGTGTGTCCCAGCACTGTGGCAACACTAGGAATGTTTGACTCCATTTCTGTCCTTCAAAGTCTCACAGCCTAATAGGGAGCCCACCTGAGTGTTCTGACCAGAAAAGTCTGTGCCTCTCCCTGGGATCTTCTGGCCCTTCCCCAAGCCTGTTAATCACTGCATCTGGTCAGATTGGCTGGTCAGTGATGACTGGCACATGTTCACCAAGAGCAGATGTGGGGACGCCTAATCCACAGTGAGTATTAGGTATGAGGCGGGGTGTTAGTGAGCAATGAGAAGGATCTGTTTTTTGAAGGACATTGGAAGTTTGCCAGCCTCACTCAGAGAATCTGACCATAACTTTCATCCAAGGCTACATGAACACCAGACTATTTTGGTGGGAGTTGCTAATGCCACCAAAGGGCCTGCAGGGCCTGGAGGGGACCTTCTATTTACTGGCCTGCACTTGCCTGTGGACCCCAAGAGAGGCTCACCTCCAAACCCATCCCTTCTAACCCAACACACCTGGCTTTGGAGAAAAGTTCAAAATTGGCCTCTAGGGGACCTGACAAAACCCATGTCACCTTCCAGTCTTGATCAGCGTATGGTCTTCATCTAGAATTACAGAAAGACAAGAACACATCGTAGCTATCAGGAGAATTAGCAGCTTGAAGATAGGTGATCAGGCTGAGAACTCAAACATTTCCAACTGAAACAGGAATAATGCAAGAAACAGAAGAAAAAATGGAATTTGTATTCTCAGATATAATTTGAAAGATGGTAAATCACTAATGTTAATAATGTGAGTGGGGGAAAGAATGAGATGTGACCTCAGAATAGCGACCAGCAGGTTTTACTTATGGCATAAACCCAGCCAGAGGGGAGACTTTTCAGAAACAAAAGAGAAGCTCCCGGGGGCTGGGGATTTGGCTCAGTGGTTAGAGTGCTTGTCTCACAAGCACAAGGCCCCAAGTTCGATCCCCAGCACCAAAAAAAAAAAAAAAAAAAGAGAGAAGCTCCCAGAACAAAGGGGCTTAAAGTTTATGTAGGGGTTATGGCCAAAAAGGGTGTGAGAATGGGCTGGCCTGACAGCTTTCTGCAGGGTCTTTGTTCTCCCTTGTCTTGAGGCTGTGGGCCATGGAGAGTGTCCAGGGCTGGAGGAACCAGACATGCCTTTCCTGGCGGCAGGCACCCTGTGCAACTTATGGCCCTTCGTTATCTGACAGCTGTGAGTCTTGTGGCCTCGGGAAGGTCTTGGGAGCTGAGAGTTGGTTGTTTCCCATGGGACATTTAACTTTACAGCCGTTAGTGTTTTTGACTAGGCCTGGTTAGAAATGTTTGGTGATCAGAATACATGACAAATAAAATAAGAGAAAGATGTGTTATGGCTTGTGTCTCGATGTTTCCCCAAAGCCTCATGCAGTCATAGGTGGGGCTTTTTCAGAGGTGACTGGATCTAGAGTGTGTGATGCTGGGATTAGAGTGTGATCAGCCCACTAATTGGTTTGGCACCACCCTAATCCCGGTAGCCTGGATAGAATATAAAAGGGGCAGAAAGAAGCTGCTAAGGCCCCTTGCTCACTTGCTTTGCTGCCTTCTGCCTGCCACCCTGCCTTGGAGCCAGCTGACTATGAACCAAAACCTCTACAAACTGTGAGCTCAATAAACTTCCTCCTTTTCACTTTGGGTATTGGGTATTTTGTCTCAGCAATGAGAAAAGTAACTAAGACAAGATGATATAAATTAGGGGCAATCCAGCAACAGAGAAGTGCTTTAAGAACAAAATAAGAAAGACAATAGTTGTTAGAAGTTCATACAGCTGAAAACAGGATTGGTGAATTAGAAGATGATGCAGGGAAATTTCTTAGGATGCGAAGCAAAAAAACACATATTATGAGGATAAATGATAAGAAACCTACAAAACAGAGCTAGTAGGTCAAACATCCATAAAAACGAGAACACTAAGGTAGAGAATAGAGCAAACACAGTAGGAATAATAATCAAGGCGTTTAAAAAAATCCCCAGAATATGTGAATCTAGATTTAAAAGTCTCAATGTTATTTATTTATATAATATACATTTTTAGTAGTGCCTATTAATTTTACAAAACATTGGGTTTCAATGTGGTATTTTCATGGATGCATAAAATGTATTTTAATCTTATCTCTCCCTTATTACCTTCCCTTATACCTCCACCCTCTTCCCTTTATTTCCTTCCTTTTATTTAATGATAGTCTCCAAAGAGTTTTATAAAGTTATAAACCTATACGTACCTGAAATTTTGGAATTTTAACGAAGAGAAAAATCCTGCAATCTGCTAACAGGAAAAATAAACCAGCTACAAAGGAGGGAAGTTTAGGGTGGTGTTGAGTGTCTTATCTGCAACATTAACTGCTAGATTATGAAGGTGGAATATTTATGAGTTTAGAGGGTGAGAAGAAAGAGATCCTATAATTCTATAACTGTTCAAATCGTTATTTTTATGTGAAAGCAAAAGAAAGAAATATTCGAGACACAGGCTCAGCAAGTGCGCTATCCACACATCACCTTTAGAAAATAATTTCTTAAGGACCCTCTTGAGCAACTGAAAAAGAATTCGCACAAGACCCTCAACAAAGAGGAAAATAAGTGTACGTGAAACTGGTGAGTGAGGAAACCCACAGAGCAATTCTGGGGTCTGATGCGGATGTAGAGGTGCAGACTCTGGAGGATGAAAGCCCTGATGTCCAGTCTTGACTCCTGCCCTACTGCGGTTGGGATATTTTTCTTCTTGTGATGCTTGGAGATGAGATAACAGCTGGACCCTGACCTCTTCCCATCCAGTGGAAGGCACATGTGCTATTCAGAAACAGAAAGATAAGAAGCAAGCATAGCCTGATGAATACTTGTACAAGTGCTTTGCACAAGACAAGGCCTCCGGCAAAAGCTAAATTGCCGAGTCTGGCTTAAGTTCAGAAGTGTGTTTCTTCCATTTCTTTCTCCAGTTGAAGTTTAAATCTTGAAAATAGTGAGCTCAGTTGTGTAGGAAGGTGCTGGAACCCCCTCCCCATCTCTCAATATCAGAGATCATGGCCTTAAATTTTTTTTTACGTATAGAGCAGGCAGAGAAAAAGAAAATTATGGTCATACTTTCCTGAGGACAGGAAGTCCCAGTTGAAGGTGAGAAGCCAAACCAAACTCTGTAAATAGCTATTGACCTTTAAAGAACAGCAATTTCATAGAAATTGCCACCAAAAATTCTGGGTTCTGACCTGTCAGGCTACCAATTCATGGTTCCTGCGGTGGTGGTGAGACTGGGCTGGGGATGTAGCTCAGTGGTAGAGAGCAGGCTAATGAGGGAGTAGGCAGAGTGTAGATTCAGGGGCACAGAAGCCTGAAGAATTCCCTCGTTCTGTTTCCCCTTTTGTTCATTCTGTCTTACTCCACTGGGTTTAGCAGCCAAACCCAGAATCGTCAAGAAGGCCCTCACCCCTCCATTGTGAGGTTGCGCCCCTGAAATTTACCGCTGCTCCTCTCTGGGACCAATGGGACTTCGTGCAGCCAATGGACAATGCAGCCTTTGAAAGGAGTCATAAGAAAGTGTGTCTTAGGTCTGTGTCATTTTATCCTCAGAACACTCCACGTAATTGCATATTATTCAGAAATTTGCTCTTATATTTTATTCTGTCTCAAATGATGCCTAGCCAGGTTGTCTGTTCTAGTGTGAAAGATATATATATATAATATACCTAAATAATATAATCTGAAACATTCCAAATTGAAATAGGAGCGCTCTTTCATTATTAAGGTCCCATTGAGAAATTAAAATTCAGTATGAAATTCTCTGTGCTTGTAAAGTCCCAAATGAAAAATGTCTATAATATCTTTCTCTTTGATTTCTTTTTCTACCCATTCTAAGCCAGAGAGGGAAGTCTCAGCCAGGTATTTGGGTACTCTTAGGGTTTCTTTCTTTGTTACTTTAGCTTCCACTTTCTTTTACTAAAATGATTGAATGCCACTTCAGAACTTTCAAAATTAAATGCACCAAGTCTCAAATCTCTCATAGATTTCAATTTTCTTGTCCAATTCCAGAAGGTCAGCAGGACAGGGTAACACCTCTTACATGAGCAAGTAGCTTGGCTTGGCAGAGAGCTGAACCACCAACTTCAGACGTGTCCATAAAGTCTGTCACTTGCTGCCATGTTGCCCTTGAAAAAATCGCTTAATTCTGGAAGAGCCATAATATTCTACATCATGTTTTGCTAACATTTCAAGGTAATTTGTCCCAAAGAGCTGAACCCCAAATATCACTGGAAGACCAAATTAGTTGAAGATTATCTGGCTCCACATCCCCATCAAGAAGTGATTCGGGGACTTAGGTTTACGTCTGTACACAAAGCTTCCAAAATCACTGTGCTCAACTGGTGAGAAGACACAGCCTTCGCTCTAAATGTTGGCTTTATTTTAGTAGGGGAAGGTGGGTTAGAAAGGTCAGGTAAATTTAAAGAACGAGGTGATTTCAGAGAGTGGCAAGTGCTACATGGGGGAACCTAAAGATGATCAGCCAGAGTCTCTCTGAGGAGGTGGCCTTTGAGTGTAACATTAAGGAGAATCAGAACCAGTCATGTGAGAATCTGAGGGAATTTCATGTTAGGCAGTGAAACCACAAGAAAAAAAGACTTTGAGATGGGAGTGAATGAGGCTTGATTGATTTGCACGAAGAAGGCCAGTTTACAGCAGAGAACGAGGAAAGACATGTAGTGTCAGAAATGGGCAACGGCCGACAGGGCCTCATGGACAAAAGTAAAGGGCTTTTGCAATAAGAAACCAAACTGTCACAGTTTCCGCAGCATCTGTACTCATTCCACGGAAAAAAAGAAAAATAACAAGAAGCGCTACAGATAGCATTCAAAAATGCTCTCTGAAGGCCTTTTTGAAACAATCTGTTCATTCTCCACCTCCTTTTCGGGCTAAGCTTTGGTGACTAAAGTCATTTAACAAGATTTCACCAGAGTAGAGTGTGTAAATTTTATGCAGAATGAATTACAGGTCTGTAGACATTCATTTCATTACCCTAGATTCTATTAGCAAAGATCACTTTATAGAGCAGCCCAGAATGATTTCTCCCACGCTGGCTTCTTATGAAAGGTTTCTAACGCTGCTAACTGTGAGTGGCCACCGTATCTGTGAGGAGGTGTCCATTTTGGTCACCGGGAGGTCTAGTTGAGACTTTGGAAAGTGCCTTTGTGTTCCTCACTGGAAAACAAAACAGACCGTTCTGTAAAGCACCTAGCACAGCACCTGGCCCCCAGCCTGGAGCTCAGTGACGAGAGAAGGCAAATGCCTGTTAGCTGAAAACTCTTTCTCCAGGTACTATGGTTCAGATCTAAAATGTCCCCCAAATCTGCATGTTTATGGAAGATGATTGGATCACGGGGTGCTGTGCTCATCAGCGGATTCACCCTCCGTGAGTACCTACTGAATGTGCTGTTGGGAGGTGGGACCTGGTTGAAAGTGGGTTGCTGGGGGCATGACCTGGAGGGGTATATTTGGGTCCCCAGCTCCTCCCTTCTCTCTACTTCCTGGTCACTGTGGTGTGAGCGGCTTTCTTCTGCCTCGGAGACAGCTGGCCATGTTGAAAACATGAGCCAGAATGAACCTCTCCTGCTTTAAGCTGTGGGTGTTGGGGATGGTGTCCGGGCATGCTCTGGATATGCTGTGGTGGGGCTCTGTCCCTGTGTGTCCACCCCAGGAGGATGGGGCTGTGTCCCCGTGTGCCTGACACCCACAGTAGTGCTTGGTGCATAGCAGGCACCCAGTCACTACCTCTGGGCCACTGGTGGCTTCTCCCCAGACTTCTCCCTAAGGCCTTTGGAGGTGCGTGCGACTCCTCGGTGCAGAAGGGCCTCCCTGGTCGAGCGAGCTCCCGCAGCTCCCAGCTCAGAGGTTACTTCTTGCGGAACATTTCCTCGACTATCCCTTCTTCCCTCACTGCCCGTGTCAGTTTTCCCTGTCCGGTACATTCGTGTACTGTTTTTCACCGTGATGATCGAAGTTCATCTTTTATTCTGTGATTATTTTAAGACAGTATGGCGTAGTGACTAAGAGCAGGATGAACTCCTGCCCTGTTCAAATCTCAGTTCTGCTACTCACAACCTGAATGAACTTGGGCTTGGCACTTTCTCTTTCTAGTTCTACTTCCGCATGTTTAGAAAGTGGACACTAGAGCCCACTTCTGGGGCAGTTTTGAGAGTTAAATAAGCTAATGAATATAAAAGACACTTCAAGTTAGCTCATATTATTTGACCGGTGTGTTTCCCCGCCACCAGACTCTTAAGTGCCATGAAACATGCTTGCTCTTGTGTCCCCATATTTTGTGGTCTCTGGTTTCTGGTAGGAGGTCAATACGTTTTTGTGAAAGAATTGAATGAAAAATTGTGAGCTTTTCTCCAACAAGCAGACAAAATACTGAAGCAGGAGGCCTGCTGCAAAGGACATGGGAAGGCCCATTTGACTAAAATACCTCTGTCCTTGGTCTTCCTGTTCTTGCTCACATCGCTAAACTAAGATGTCGCAGGAGCTGGTCCCACCCTCAGGACTGGGAGTCCAGTAGCTCTGGACTGGGGTTCAAGTGTTTGTGTTCCAACGTGTTCTGGGGCAGCTGATCTGCAGGTGCAGGGGCGACATCTGGGGGACTGTCGAAGCAGGCTGCTGTCCTCGTGGGCAGGAGCAGGGTGAGTAGAGCTGAGTCTGGGACTTTGGTCACAGAGGTGGTGACGTCTGACCTGGGCCTGGAAGGCTGAGCGGCATGGGGAGTGAGCTCGTGTGGAGAATGAGCGAGGTGTGGCGAGATGACAGAGCATGTCTGGCGAAAGGGACAGAGGTTACCACATTGCAGTGTCCTCACAGGTTCCTTCCTTATCCTTGGTCAGCACGGGGAGAGGAACCTAGGGAGAAGCAGAACCCAGGAGAGGACAGGCTGGGCAGGAAGAGCTCACGCGTCTCTTAAACTAACCCTGCCTTGACTCTTTCGCCATCGCTTACCTTCCGCAGGACCTTCAGAAGGGAAATTATTTTTCTTGGCCTCAGTTCCCTCATCTGTGAAGTGGGGCTACTAGCTCATAGAGTTGTGTGGATTAGATGAGCGTGGATGTGAAGTGGTCAGCTTCTTTTGGCCCACAGTGGAACCCAGTAATGGGAGCTCTTGCCAGCGGTCACTGTAACACAGAAGAGGCAGGTCGTATTGCAGTTGTCTATGCGTCTGCCTCCTCCTCCAGGCTGGGGCCCTCTGGGCAGGGTCTGCTGCACTTTGTCTGGGCCCCACCACCCCCCACTCTCGGCAGAGTTGGAGCCTGCTGGAGCGCAAATACTCAGGAAATGTGACCCAGGCAGCAAGCTCTGCTTCCACGGTGGGGGTCTGGGGGCGATTTCAGGGGCCAGCAGACACTTGGAGGAGAAGCAGATAGGAGAAGCAGAGAAGAGGGAGGTGGCCTCTGCCCCTGCCCCAGTGTGACCTCAGCAGATGGCTCAGCCTGGGGGGCTGGAAACCCAAGCCCGGCTTCAGGCCACAGGACCTCCTTTCTTTCTGGACCCTGGAGGGGAGAACACTCGCCGTGACCTGGGTGTTCAACGCACAGTCTTAAGAGAAGAGCAGTCACACGAGAGGCATCGTCCTGGGAATCACGAGGTTTGGCGCTTAGTCTTTTCCACTCCCACTTTTTCTGACTTGGCTTGTCTGCCCTTGGACAGGTTGCTTGACTTTTCTGGGCCTCTGGCCCCATCTGCTAGGTGAAGGTGTGATCATGTCTTCCCCCTCTGAATACAGAGGGCTGGTTCACATGCTCTCCCTAGGAGAGAAGTCTAGCCCTGGGGAAGGAGGGCTGGAAGGAAAGGAGGTCCATCCCTCCACCTTTTCTTCCTCCCTCCTTCCCTTTTCCTCTGCCTCCCTTTCTGCTGCCACTAGATATTGTGTCAGATACTGCTTGGTGCCAGGATACGGCACCAAGCAGGACAATGCCCTGCACTGACAGAGCTTGAACTCGATGGGTCTAGAAGGGAGAAAGCTGCACAGGTAGGAAATCAGGTGGGTAGGCAAGGAGACTATAGGTAATTACGCTTAACTTTCCAAAGGCAACACTCTGCTTCCTTCAGAAGGGACCCTCAAAAATATTCTCTGAGTCTATAGGAGTAAAGGTAACCATGGCCCAGGCATATTACCAACAAATAATGAAGAATTTCTTTAAAAATAGGAGTAGAGACTCTTTCACTTGTTTATTCCACAACTATTTACTAAACACCTGCCATGTGTCTAGCTTCGCCCTGGGCTCTGGAAACTCGGAATGCAGCAGAGAGCAAAAAAGTCCTGCCCTTCCGCAGTTTGCACTAAGTGTGGGAGACAGAGAATGAACAAACCCTGCTGGGATTCATCGGGTGGGGCCAGGAGCCGGGAAGGAAACTTAAGCAGGTGTGGGACTGGGGTGGCATCTTCTCCTCCGTGTGCTCCTGCTGCCCTTTTGGAACTCTCCTCCCAAGGAGGGACCAGCTCATTGTCCTAAGAGCCTTCTTACTCCTCCCCTCCCACTTGAGCGCCGGCTGGCTCCTCCTCCTGCCTCTTAGGCAAGCCCCCTCCAAGACCTGCCTGCACATCGGTGCCCAGGAGCCCACTTACCACCAGCTCTAAGCTACATTTGTGAATGTCAGCTGCACTGAAAGGAAAGGTGAGATTTTGTTTTCTTATCTACCTCACCTTTTCTTTCATATTCCACTACCACATGAGGTAGTAGGGTGCAATTTAGTGGCTCCTAGAACTTCCCGGCAGAGGGAGTTAAAAGCGAGAGGAGGTGCTATTTCAGATAAGGGGATTAAGGAAGCTGGCTGTGACAAAGTGACATTTTTGCAGAAAGAGCTGGAGGAAGTGAGAAAGAAAGCCACGTGGGAGAAGAGCACTGCAGGGAGAGGGGCAGTTTGTGCAAAGGTCCTGAAACAGGCCTTCGTTTGGTGTGTGTGGGGCAGCCAGGAAGCTGCGATTAGATCACACTGAAATTAGAGGAAACATTTCTTAAGGATTCCTGTCCCAGACAGGAATTTATCTGGATGGGATAAAACTGGCAGCTAATAGGCCTGGTGCAGCTCAAATAATGAATAAATGCTTCATTCTGTAGTGAGGGCTACTGTTCCTGCAGGCTACTGTTCCGAGCAACCTGCAAGTCTCCCCCACCCCTGCTCAGTGCTGGGACACCCCGCCGAGAGCTGGGAGCCAGAGAGATGAGCCGGGGACACAGACTAGAAGGTGTGCGACATCTCTTGAGAGAGACTGGCTGGAAGGCAAGATCCACATGACAGAAAACAGAGGTGACCCTCAAGTTGAAAGGCTTGAACCTAGCTGGGTGATTGATTACCAAGAGACCGCCTTGATTTTGTTCTCTAATTACGATGTTTATTTGATGCCTCGTATTGGGCCCGAAACCCTTCATACAAGCTGGAGCTCTTCATTGTTAACAATGTCCTAATTAAGCTTTGATTTATATGCTAATTTTATTCCAAGTGTGTTCAAAAGGGGGAAAGTTATTAGACTTTATTTTGAGATTACATTTTAATCCTGAGGTCTGCTGGGGAGCACCGTGTTTATTCTGTCGGCTTTTGTTTCCAGGATGTTGGTGGCAATTGTGATTATTTCCTTAGAGGGAAAAGATGATGAAGTGGTCAGGCGCTGTTTAGAATCGGTGGGGCTCCTGCTAATTGGAATTATGTAACCTCCTGCCTTTGCCTTGATGGCTTGCAATGAGCCTCGACTGCCCAGCTGGTTAGGCAGACGGCTGGGCTGTGCCTTGGGGATGCCACAGAGTGGTAAATGTTTGGAAGGAAGGCCATTGCCTGAGGCTGGGAGTGCATTTTGGAATGCGGATAGAATTGGGCTACCCTGAAATTTGTAAGGGCCACCCAAAAGCTAGCAGGGGGAGCTTCTGGGAGGTGTCACAGAAAGAATGTGTTTCGTTTTTAAATTACCATGTTTTCTGAGTGGGTGTCACTTGGACTCTCCTGTTCAATCATTAGAGAGTCTCATCACAAACCAAATGATCTGTACACCTGAGAAAGTTAGTGCGGTTTCACAGACTGCTTGAAATAGTATGCAAATAGAGGACGTAGCTCCACACATGCATTTTTCTGGGGGAAGGGTCCAAAATTCTCATCAGATTTTCAGAGCTGATCCTCCAACATGTTAAGGCCATATTTCACTTCCTGAGACTGGCTATGTGGCTGGAAAAAACTCATCAGCTAGGTGGTCCCTTCCTCCCTGCCCCTCCAAATCACCCCAGATTCAGCTACCCAGGTAAGAGGGCCTTGGGGGACGAGTGAAACTGGAGCATTGTTTATCTGAGGTTTCCTGAGCTGAGGGACGTGTGCTCAACAGGCCTGAGAATCTTGTTTTATCTTGAATTTTGATGGAAGAGTTGCTTCTAACACACACGAGAACCTAGAAGTAAACACACACACAGATGCACGTGGGATTCCAAACCTTTGTGACCTGGAGCTGACGTGCTTCTCAGGTGAGCCTCGCCAGATGGTCCCCTCTGGTCTTCCCTTTTATGGTTTTATGGGCTCCTTTTGCTCTCTCTGCCTCCCTCCAAACCCATCAGCCTGAGTGTGGAGTACAGGTCAGTCCCTCGAGTCTAGGATTGTATCTTGGAGGATGATACCAAGGAATGGTTTGAAGGCAAGCAGGGCTCTGCCCTCTAACCTCAGCAGGAGAGTGACCCCCATAATGGACAAATGTCCCTCATTTTTGGGGCTCTGTGGCTGTGCACCTCTGCAGAGTCTTGTATAATCACAGCCTTCCGTCTGACCTAGTTTAATTGTGATGCGGCTTCTGGAAAGTTCCAACACTTGCTTCAGATGTGCGTATCTTAGCGCCTCTGCTATTCTTTCCTGCCTGCTTATATTTTTAGTTTTACACCTTGAGTTCTGTGAACTTTTCCACAGAGTCAAAATGCCCCTGTTCGGTTGTTGCTGCCCAAGAGGAAGAATAGCTGCATGTTCCACAGACATTGGCCCTGGGATGGAGGAGAGGGACGTCTGCTTTATTAAGGATCCTGGTGAACCTTAGGAGCTATCTTACTGTGAAAACATATTTTTAAAAAGAAAACATATTTTAAAAAATCACACGTAACCATTCCATCTTACAAGGAATTCATTTTTTTTTCTATTCCTTTCCTTGTCTTTATCCGCATGTGTATAAATTTTGTTAGTCAAAATGATGGCATCCATCCGTTTTACATTCGTAATCACTGTGGGTAGGAATTTCATAACCTATATGGTCAGTGTGCAAAGAGAGCCATTCTGCTACAATGCCAGCTCTGTTTCGAACCCCTATAACATCTGATGGCAAAAACAAAGAAACAAATTTTTAAAACCCCACCTAATTAATTTGGTTCCATAGCGATGTAAGCCTCCAATAGTTTCCTATGCATTTTAGGGGTATGTTTAGTTAATTTAGGATGTTCTGGCCCCCTCCTTCCCTCTGGGATTATGATAGATTTCAGGGGTCTCACATGGACATGAAGGGACATTTCAGATCTGGATTAGCCAAATTCCAGTTAGGAAACCAGAGATCAAACACAATGCAGGAAATTGGATTCATGGCTGTGGAGCGGCTGAGAAGTCTAATGGGACAGTGGGTAGCTCCAGGGCAGGGGTGGTGAACTATGGCATGTGTGCTGCTGCTGTTTTCACCCTGAGGGCTGGAGGGACAGGGAGGTGGCAGTGGCAGAAGCTGTAAGGCTAGAGCGAGGGCTGTGTAGAGAGGTGCTATTGAGCATGAGCCAGAAGCACAGAGCAGACCCTGACCCGGAAGGAGGAGGAGAGTTTCCGGAAGGTGGCAGGAGGGGCGCCAGGCTGAGGGGCTCCTGCCCTCAGCTTGCCCTGGTGCCTCTCATTGGTCAGCCCCACCCAGAAGCCAGTTGGCAGGGGAGGCTGAGAAGCATTATAGCTCCCTGTGTGGACCGCAGAGATAGGGTGCTCTGAGAAAAAACAGATGACCAGTGCTGACATTACGTGGGCTGTGCCAGCACCTGCCAGGCCCTTCCAGTCTTCGTGGCTGGCATCCCTTCACATCGGCCTCCATTGAGGTGCCCATGGGCCAGTTGTGCCTCTGGTCATTGGTCTGCATGCCCTTTGTCTTTGTCCTCTACCTGGTACCTCTCCAGGTCCTCACACAGCCCTCTCAGAGGTCACGGCAAATTGTGGGTAATTCATTATGCTCAGGGGAGGGAGATAGGAGACTCATAGGGCCACCACAGACTTGGCCTGTCTAGCAGTGCCTTGCTCCCATGCCTCCCTCACAGTGTGAAACCGTGCTGGGGTCCAGGCCATGGGGACAGTCTCCCCAAACTTCCCACAGGAAGTGAGGCTCGGGCCTCCTCACCTCTGGAATTCTCCAAGTCTGGTGGTGAGAAATCTTTTCCCTCCTTCCAGGGCAGGGTCTTGTAGGTGGAGGAGAGGTAGCATGGTATGGATGAGGGCTGGGTTCTCCTGCTCAGGGTACCCACCAATACCTAATGCTTTTGCTTCACTCCCAGGTCTCTAAGGAATTGTAGGGAAAAAATAAAAGTTTTGGCTAACGTCTTAGAATTTATTTGATTGCTTAAATTACTCAGTCATTTCCCTTATTGGACATTTGTATGGTTTTCAGCATTTGACAACTGCTCAGACAGACGATGGGTGGGTTTAAGAAGGTGGCAGAAAACTCCCATGATCCTGTGCCTTCAACCCCTGCCGACTCCATGTACCTGGAAGCCAGCACTAAGAGGGCCTTGGGGCTCTGAGCCATTACTCATGGCAAAAAGCTGGGCCTTCTCCTTGGCTTCCATTGTGTGTTTCCCCTCCCTAGCTCTTGACCTTTTGTCTGTGTTACTGTAAGTCCTGGCTGGAGACCTGGATGTCCTTGTCAACGCTGGTCCTGTCTCACTCTCTGGCTCTTGCCCTGTGGTTGTACCACTTTGGCCATTCGGGTCACTTCCTCCAAGGGCGGGCGAACACAGGAGGGTGGATTCAGTTCCTAAGACCCGTATTCCAACCCTGAGCTGCAACTAGCACCTCCAGAGTTTATTCTAAAAACTATCTTTAAAGGGATTTAGACCAGCTTAGAAGACATGGAAAACACAGAGAAAGAAATGGGAAAAATAAAAATTGACCTTCAATTCTACCACTCCAAGAGATCTACCACAAATTCCGTGAGGAAGCGGACTTTGCTTACCCTGTTCATTTCTGTAGCCCGGAGCCCAGGCACATCGTGAGTGCTCAGGAAATATGGCTAAATTAAGTGATAACCTTTCAGAATTTTTTCACATCTACACACATTTTTATACAAATGGAATCATGCTTTCCCTACTGTCTTGTAACCTGCGTTTTGTATGTGTAGCAATATAACATTAACATTTTCCAAATCAGTAAATATTCTTCTACATTATTTTAGTAGTAGCATAGTACTCAATTGTATAGTAAGACCATAACGTATCTAACTAGTTCTTTATTGTTATATATAGAGGTTTTTGTTTTCTAAATTTTTACTCTTCCAAACAGCTTCTTAATCTTGCACATATGTGAATGCACAATCGTCCAGAGCAAAGGGCATATATACACATTTTTAAGACTTTCAATGCACCCTTCCTCCTGGGAGGGGCACACACTTCTAACACAGCAAATTACACTAGAATGTGCATTCCATGAAGTGAAGATTGGTCCATTTATTTACTATACCACAATGACTAGCCTAGAACAATGCCTGGCACAGAGTCGGTTCTTAATAAACATTTATTGAATTTGTTTTCTTATCCTCTCAGCCATAACATTTGTTATTATTTTAAAAAGTTTTTTTTCACTCTGATGGAGTTGTTACAATAAACTCATAAAGATCACAAACTTATTCCATTCTCTACCCCAAAATGCTTAGTTAGGTTTCTGGAATCGGAGCTAAATATTTTTAAACTCTCGTCAGAACCAAAGCGGAAGAGAAATAGGGGGACAGAGCTGGGGTGTCTGGGTGTAGACAGTCCCTCCGGAGCACCAGCCCTTTGTGCCCGAGGCCACATCTAGATCGCCTGCAGCTGAGCGTCCCAGCTGGGAGGATTTGCGGATAAAGGCAGGCGAGGAGACACATGGCAACAATTCTGTTTTTCTCCATGAAGGATACAGCTTTGGTTTTTTTTTTTAAATACAAAGCTAGCCTACTGACCCAGAAAGAAGAGATTTCTTTTCATTTTCTTTGAGGATTTAGAATACGTAGGCTTCTATCAACCAACCCCAGGAGAGGAGGCAACAGCACAGAGTGGTGGTGTTGTCACTAGACTTCAAAGCTACCTTTACAGAGGACTTGTATGGGGGTGGGGTGGGGCTGGGAGTGCAGTGTCATTTGTGTGTGTGTGGGCGTGTGTGTGGGAGTGTGTGTGTGTGTGTGTGTGTGTGTGTGCGCATGGTAGCAGCCGGGGGCACAAGGTAGGAGGTGGCCAGGAATTCATCCAAAAGAATCAAAGTGGGAGTCTTCTGTGTGTCCTCACTCAGCTTGGCCTGCTGGGTTTTGAGTAGTTACAAGGCCACCAGACACATTGTGAGATGAAAGGAATTCGCGATGATTTCCACACCACTTTCATCTGATGCCACAGGACAAAAGAAAGAGAATACCCCAAAAAATGAATGGAGTCCCCTTTCAATGGAGAAATAGGACTCTGGAAATGCAAATATTCCTGTGTGATAATCAAAGGAGTCAGCCAGGGTCCCACACCTATCTTCCTACAGAAGGTTGGGATGTACACACCACACACTGGAAGCAAAGATGGGGGGCCTCCTCATCAAAGCACAGAGCCTTCCCTTTGAAGAATTAAGACAAACAAAGTTCAATGGAGAGTCACACACCCAGGATACAAATACTATTCAGAAATGGAGTAACTGAAATTTTACTTGGCCTATAGGAAGATACACCTGTTTTCTCTGAGACCATAGGATTGCTCTAGCTTTGGGGAATCCCGACGTCTCCACGTTGTACTGATGATGGACCTAAACATTTTCCCCAGTGGATGAGTCAGTGTCTGCTCCCTCTCTTGCTTGATGGCTACAAACACTTCTGGCCTCCCTGGCTGTAGTCCTCTCTGCTCTGATCTATTCTTCACACCAGTCCCAGGGATATCTTTCTACACTGCTCATCTGAACACATCACTATGTCTCGTGCTTAAAATCCCCCAATGGCCCCCCAGTGCCTTTTCTGGGGAGCACAGCCCTCAAGACTGTGTGAGGTGGCATATCTGGTGGGACCTTTGTCTTAGCCTTTGTCATGGAGTTCTGTGCTAGACACCTGAGTCCGCTTCTTCCTCTAGCTCATCTTGCCCTTGTTCCTGCAGATCTCATTCTTCATTATTTCCCAAGGACCTTTCCTCTGGCATCATAATCATTGTTTTATAATCCACTCCTACGAAACAGTAAGGATAGATATTGTCTGTATTTTTCTGATGAGAAACTTGAGGCTCCGAAACAGAAATATGGGAGAGCTGGAGGTTAAACTAAGCAGTGTGAACAAGCTCCTCAAGGGTTTCCGACGGGAACCAGCAGCAGCTGCTGCAGCCCTGTCTACAAGGGGTGATCAAGAACTGTGGGGAATGTTTAAATTAAAAACAGATTTCTTATAGTAAAAGATACATTGTCATTAATCTCCCTCACTTGAAACGCACACGTCACATCGTTTTTGCCTCTTTCTGAAGAAGTTCTGGAAGTCTTTTTTTGTGAGTGTCTTTATGAGGTGTGATCAAAAATACGGTGACTGCTGCTGGAGCGTGCCATCCAAGGGACACGCAGGCTCGTAAAAACTTGCCAATGTGTCCTCAGCCACCTTAGTCACTGGATCTGGTATCATGTGACTTCTGGCCCTTTCCCAAAGTCAAAATAACCACGAAAGGTAAATGTTTTGAATGGATTCCGGACATTGAGGCAGACCTTCATGAAAGAGGACTTCCAGAACAGCTTCAGAAAGTGGAAAGAATGATGGGATAAATGCGTTTGAAGCGAAGGGGAGTATTTTGACGAGGATTAATGGCACTGTGTCTTTTACTATCATAAACTTTTAAAATGTAAACATACACTGTACTTTTTTTTTAATCGTACCTTGTGTGCCTACTTTTTTTTTTTTTTCAACATCCATGTTCAAGATCCCTTTTCAGAAAAGTCTGAGCTTAGGAAGGTTTTCACTAGTGGTTAAGATTGAGACCTCGACAGCCAGACCGCTTGAGCTCGATCTCAACTTCACCCCTAATCAGCTCTGTGACTTGGGAAGAGTCGCTTCACCTCTCTGTGCCCACTTCCTTTCCTGCAGAATTGGGCTATTACACGATCCGTTTTCTGTGAGTGACTGTGAGGATTAAATGAGTTATTAAATGTAGGTCACATAGAACTGTGGTTAGAACAATAAACAGTAGGGAAGTGTGAACTAAGTGGCCGGTGGCTCCTTTCAGTACGCAGCCTTTGTGGAGAGTGGTGGCCCAGCTCTGGCTCCTGAGCTTCACCGGCCTTGCCCGAAGCAAGCACATCCAGCCTCCCCTGTTTGCCCTGGAGCACGTGACTGAGAGAGAGACGAGGACCCAGCGCTTGGCCCAGCACACCAAGATGAGCGGGGCAGATCCACTCCTCCTCGCTGCCTGGCCCCACTGAGTGGTGGGAACCAAGCCTGACCGTGCCCCTAGCGGGAGAGGCAGCAGCGGGCTGAGGTCCAGGGCTGAAGTGTACTGTGTAAGCAGCAGAACCTCCTCCGGATACAGGAGAGAGGAGCAGACGTTTGGAGAGGAGTCCAGACAGTGGGTGGCTCCCAAAGCCACCGAATCTCCTCTGACTTCTCTGTCCACACTGTTTTGATGTTTCTCTTTCCCAAACATATTCTGCATCTGTCCTCTTACCTCCATCTCCACTGTGAGCCTCCATCGTCTCTTGTCTGGGGACTTCAGTGACCTTCGAACTGGTTTCTCTGCTTCCTGTTCTACGGACCAGTCTCAACAATGCAGCCAAAGCAACCTTCTGAAAATGTGCTTTAAAAACCCTCCTGGAGGGGCTGGGGATTTAGCTCAGGGGTTGGAGTGCTTGCCTAGCAAGCACAAGGCCCTGAATTCGATCCCCAGCACAAAACAAACAAACAAAAAAACCAACAAAACACTCTCCTGGAGCCAGATGTGGTGCTACACACCTGTAATCCCAGCACTCTGGGAGGCTGAGGTTGGAGATTGCAAGTGCAAGCCCAGCTTGGACAATTTAGCAACTTAGTGGGAACCCGTCTCAAAATTAAAAAAAAAAAATGGCTGGGGATGTAGCTCAGTGTGAAGGTTTTGGGTTCAATCCTCAGGACTACTAATCGACCAATCGATCAGTCAAAGTGCCTGAGCATTCCCAGTGCAAATTCCCTGGCCCAGTCTCATCACACTCATCATTCACTGCTCTCTGGCCACAATTGTTTCTTGACTACCTCAAACTCATTGTGGCCTCTGCCTTTGCGCTTTCTCTTTGCTCTCCCCCAAGACCTCCACGTAGCCAGTTCCTTCAGATCTAATGTGAAGTGTCATCGCCCCAGAGAGGGCTTCCCTGGCCACCTTCTGAATGCTGCTCTCCAGCGCTGTGGTCACTGTTTATCACATCACCCTCTTTTGTTTCTTTCCATCACAATCTAAGATCATCCAATTACATATTTGTTTCACTGCTTAATGGCTAGCTCCTTTGCAAGAATATAAATTCCTCGAGGGAAGGATACACCTGTCATGGTCACTGTGGTATTTGAAGTAGTGAGGGCAGCACATGCCTGGAACCTAGTAGGCAGTTGATGAATTTTCATTGGATTTGTTTTAGAATTCCAACTCCGTTGCCAATACATATACGTCCCCCTATTTTCTAAGATAGCTGGAAAACCAGAAGAGCCTACTAAAATAAAGTTAGAGCTGAGATCTTGCTACCCATTCCACTCTCCCTAGAAGTTTTCCTTCAGAGCAGCCTGTGTGATGCGCCCATCCACCCGTGGGAGTTTCTCAGCAGGTCTGTCTTGATAGCAGCCTCCCAGGCTTACAGCATGCCAGACATAGAGGCGGGAACTGGAGCTGTCCACCCCCAGCTCCCGCCCTGTGCCAGCTGACGGTGGACTCCCTCCCAGACACTGTCTCTTTCAGACAGTGCCGCATTGTCCCTACCCGTGATCAACTGGGTAAACGGGCTCCTCACATTCACCCTAGCTGCTCAGCGGAGGTGGTGCTGAGTAAAGACAAAGAAAAAATATTTGTGGAGAACCTGCCCAAGGTAGGAGGGAGAGAGACCCAGAGTGTCACAGCCTGCCTGTTTGTCACTTTCCACCTCTCCTCCACTGCTCTACATGTAAAGGTACTGAGGTCCAGAAGGGAGCTGCAAGTGGCTACCACTAAGGCACTCTTCAAAGCAGGTGAATAAGGGCAGCAACAAAATGAGAACTCCAGGCTACCTGAGAAATGGGAACAACACGGGGAAGGGTAACTTCTCTCTATATGCTAACCTCTATCTTTACTCTTATCTGAGATTTATTTTTTCAAGAGTGGAACTTCAGCTGTTTTCAAAAGATTCATAATTGCGATCTAATAGGAGCTCAATGAATTGGTGTTTTAGAAACTGTGAGGGAGATCCATACATTCTTCATGTTGTTCCCTTCAAAGACTGGTTCTGGCTGACTTCCTCTCCAGTGTGGGTCTGGCACCAGCACACTTCCGGGACAAATCGTTGGGTAAATAAACCCTGAACATCTAGTCTGAAAACTTACTCTGTGCCCAGATCTATGCTGAGCATTAAGAAGAATAAAAAATAAGACATGGGTACAGTCTATTTCTCTCAGTTTTTGGTAGGGTTGTAAAAGATCTGCCATTAACTAGCTTTGTGACCAAAGGCGAACTCAACCCCTCTGAGCCTATTTCATCCTCTTTACTCCTCCAGAAAATGAAGGTAACAACACTATCTGTTAGGGTTTAGATCTAAAATGTCCCCCAAAAGTCTCATGTGTTTGGAAGGTGATTGGATCATAGGAGTGCTATACTCACTGGTAGATTCATCCACTGATGAGTTTACAGCTGAATTTGTTGTGAGGAGGTGGGACATGGCTGGAAGTGAGTTTCTGGGGGGCCTTACTTGGAAGGGCATATTCTTGTCCTGGGCTCCTCTTCTGTCTCTCTGCTTCCTGGCTGCCATCCATTGAATAGCTTTCCTCCACCATGTCCTTCCACTATGCCACTTCTGCCGTGCAGCCTGCCAAGCATGGACTGAGCCCACTGAGATCGTGAGCCAAAATAAACCTCTCCTTTAAGTTGCAGGTGCCAGACATTGTGTCTCAGTGACAAAAAAAATACGACACCTATTCATAGAGTTGTTGTGGGGCTTAAATGAAGTCAAGTACTCAGAGCAACTGGAATGTCCTAGAGCTGCACAATAAATTGAAATGGATAGTTCTATCAGTATAGAATACTGGCTATCTAGAATGTAAGTCATTTTTGACATTTGAACTTTCTTTAGCCACCCTGGGCTTGTCCATTAAATTCCATTTACTCAATTTATATGAAAAGCTTTCTAGCATATTAAAGTCTTCCCTGCCTTGTAAGACCTTTGTTGAGTTCCGAGTCAGCATTCTGACTGATCCACACAGCTTAATGAATGGATGTGATGTGTAAGATTGATTGTCCATTCTCTGAAGGAGAGCAGCCTCTCAGTACAGGAATCATCTCTTATTTCTCTTTCTATGGTTTGTTTTCCAGTAATCCTATGAGAAGCAAAACAAAGGGGCTGTGCTCAAATTGCTCAGACCCTTTGTTTTGTTGGTTTTAGGTTTATTGGTCTCCTCTTTTGCTGTCAGATTGTCGTCTCTTCTTCCAGTTGTCAGTTCTCCAATTGGGAGTGATTGGTGGCTTCCTCTGATTTGTTGTGGGTGTGAAAACTAAATCACCAGCCCCATATAAGGTACGAGCAAACCAAGAGCACACAGACTCCGAGTGAAGACCTGAGAGGCTCTGTCTTTGCTGTACACTTCAGAGTCATCTCTCTTTTCAGAGTCCTCCTCCTTCATATGCTCTCATCAATGAGGTCATTCTGGGCAGACATGAAAGTTCTTGGCATATGTAAGCATGCAATAAAACGTATCACATAAATGACTGTTGGAGCAGTAAACATAGTAATATGGATATGTCACAAATTTAAAGGCTGTGTGAAGGAAAGGGGATGGGGAGGGAGCATAGGGTGAGGTTCATTTGGCATTTTGGAAGAGATAAATTGAGCTAAGTCTTACGTCAAAGGAATGATGCTGGAGGAGGATAAAGTTGGCATCAAGCAGGGATGGAGAAAAGAGAAGGAGTACACACCACTATGTCCCTGCTATCCATAGGCATCTTTCCCCAGGCTGATATAAACAAGGTGTTTCCAAAGGATTCACCCACCTATCCATCCATCCACCCACCCACCCACCCACCCATCCACCCATCCGCCCATCCACCCATCCATCCACCCATCCACCCACCCGTCCATCTG